>CANSGD010000286.1:600000-880296 GCA_947645195.1 Patellifolia procumbens
CTCAAAATTTCTACCCTTTTTGCAATACATCACTTCCATTCACAACAAGATCATATGAACTACTCTCTCTTCTCACACTACCTGAAAAAATCAGTTTTCTCTGCAACAATTTCTCTGGTATACCCAGATTAGGAATCCCACCTTATCAATGGTGGTCTGAATCCCTTCATGGAATTGCCACAAATGGTCCTGGAATCAACTTCAATGGACCCATCAAATCAGCTACTATGTTCCCACAAGTGCTTAATTCAGCTGCTTCTTTTAACAGGAGTTTGTGGTTTGAAATTGGTTCTGCAATTAGTGTTGAGGGTAGAGCAATGTACAATTTTGGGCAAGCTGGGTTGACTTTTTGGGCACCCAATATTAACATATTTAGGGACCCTAGATGGGGGAGAGGCCAGGAGACTCCTGGGGAGGACCCTCTTGTGGTTTCGGCTTTCGCGGTCGAGTTTGTGAAGGGGTTTCAAGGGGAGTTCTTGGAGGAAGAGAGGGGAATTGGAGATGGGTATTTGAGGAGGAATAAGAGAGTGTTGGGAGAAGAAGAGGATGGTGGGTTGTTGATGCTTTCTGCTTGTTGTAAGCATTTTACTGCTTATGATCTTGAAAAGTGGGGTATTTTCAGTAGATATTCCTTCAATGCTGTGGTAATATGTTGTTTTATGTACCAGCTTCAGTTTCTTGTTTTTTTTTTATTTAATTTCTTCAACATGCTTTGTTACTCTTTTAGTTCATCTGTTCTGTATGCCTTTGATATGGAAAAGTGTCAGTAGAAATTTGGTTTGTCAAGGTGAATTATAGCTAGTAGTGTCAAGAGTACATGAAAGTTTTAGTAGCAGTGCTAATGAATTGGGCTTGTTGATCACCTCAAGCTTGAGATTTTTGTTCATGGGATAAACAATGTCAGCTTGTATAGGAAAATGTCGTTGTGAAAAGGTTGAATGGTCTTGCTGAAGAAGGTGATGGACCAGTATATTTGCACCTATGGTGAAATCGTCCCTAGTAAAATGCAATGAAAACCGCTTGAACATTTTTAGAGCTCTTTGAGAGTGATACTTGATTATCTATGCTCATGAAAACTTAGTTTGTATGTTTGACTTTACGGCTTGTTCTAGGCTGAAAATAGCTGAATTGTAATAAATTGAAAAAAACTGAACTGAATGGAATAGTGAAACGGAAGAGTAAAAGTATTGTGCTAAATTAAACTCAACTGAACTGAAAATAATCTCTAGAAAACAGTTCCAAACGGTGAGAATAAGGCTCCATCAAGGCTCCTTTAGACTTTTAGTTATCTTATTTTTCAGGAAACCAATCTCTTTCATAAGAATGTAATATTAGCCTACAAGGCTACAATGCCTTCACCGATTATAGGAAATTTTCTTGTAAGAAAAAAAATTATTAAAACTTAGCCGGGGTGACCTAAGTTTTCTTTTACATATACCATAATTGCCTTACAGGCTTGGCAAAATTAGTAAAGGAGTTTGTCAAGCTGCTATGCTTGGACAAATTTTTGAACTTGAATGGAAGCTTGACCTTGATTAAGTAAAATGATTATCTTCTATGAAAATAGGGATAGTTATATCTACTTATTTACAACCCCTTCTTCCAAGTACATGTTCTTTTTTCAATAAGCTTAATTTGCCAGATGATGTAGTCAGCTGTGACCTGTGAGAGATCTGCAACTAATTAATCCAACTTTATTCAGTTACTAGAGGATCATTAGGTTCTTCATCTATATCTCTGAAAATTTCGTGATCAAGATTGAAGTTGAAGCTGAAGTTATTTGGGAATGGGGGAGAGTGGGTTGTTTCATTACACACCTGATAGTTGATAGCCTTATAATTTTTGTGGGTATAATTAGTTTTGGAAGCAATGTAAATGGTGGCTATCGAATGAGTTTCATAAGGTTGTTCATTTAAAGATTGCGCTTTTGAGATTGAGAACTTATTCTCTTCGGCTAAAAAGAACTCAACTGAACTGAACTGGCCAAAAGAATCTGAACTGAAAATTAGTTGGGGAAACATGCCCTAAATGTAGTGGTGTATTGTATCAATTGAATGAACCACGTTAAACGGTTAACACTTAACATACTAATTATAAGGTTGTTTCATAGCTTCGCTGCAAACGACGCCAAGTAATGGTTAATGGTTTATCACTTGCACTTTGTAAGAGTTAGCACATTCTCACAAATCTCTAAAATCAAGCTCAAATTTAAAAGTGATGATTGTGAGTGCCACGGACAATGTCAATGTTTACAATAGATGCGCAGCTGTTGTTGGTTATTACAAAATTTGGAAGCGGGTGTCAAATGTAACTAGCATGGAGTGTTCTTAAGCAATTGTACAAAGCTACTGTTAAGAGTCTTAAGACGGCTGTCATGCTTCGTTTTGAGTTGGTGGTTATCCCTCTTAAGTGTCATCTATGATATATTTTCTTTCTTATCCTGCCTCCCTGTTTCTCTTCACTTTGTTTCAAGAAATAGGTTGGTTTGATTTGCGGCTAACTTTTAAGATGTGATAGGTTACTGAGCAAGACATGGAGGACACCTATCAACCCCCATTCAGAAGCTGTATCCAAGAAGGTAAAGCAAGCTGCTTGATGTGTTCTTACAATAGTATCAATGGGGTACCTGCATGTGCTAGAGGAGATCTTTTACAGAAAGTGCGAAGTGACTGGGGATTTAGTGGGTAAGATTCTAGTAAGCTATATTTCACAGTTCAAAGATAGTCTACCCTTGTGAAATAATACGGTTCTTTCGTGGCTTCTGAATGGCGTTAGTGTAGATATATCACCTCTGACTGTGATGCAGTGGCGACAATCTCTGAATATCAGTCATATGTTCCCACTGCCGAGGATGCAGTTGCTGACGCTCTTAAAGCAGGTTTCAAGTTTTCTCTTGCTCACTAGTAGAATGAGTGCTCTGTTTCTTTAATATCATCTAGTTTATTGCAAGTTCAACTGTTAGTGTTGATAACATCTCAGACCATCATTGACAGGAGTTGATATAAATTGTGGAACTTACATGCTTTATTACACTGAATCTGCAATTGAAAAAGGGAAGCTTGAGCACAAAGATATAGACCGAGCTCTTAAAAACCTGTTCACCGTTCTGCTCCGATTGGGTGTTTTTAATGGAGATCCTTTACATGGTATGTTTGGGAGATTGGGAAGCCAAGACGTCTGTACAAAAAAGCACCAGAGACTAGCACTTGAAGCAGCAAGGCAGGGAATAGTGCTTCTCAAGAATAATGACAACTTCTTACCTTTAAACAAGCATCGTGTATCTTCATTAGGTGTCATCGGTCCAGGTGCCAATTCTACAAGCCAGATAGGCGGTGGTTATTCAGGTCTAATCCTCCTCAACTCACAGTTTGTGCACATATTTTTTTCAATCAATGCATCATCAACATAAATTTCTTTATGTTCTTCAGCAACTGATACACCACTCAGATCCCTGTATATGTATCAATAATTCTGACATGGCTCTTTCGCTTGATGCAGGAGTTCCGTGCAATGCGAAAACCTATGTTGAGGGGCTGCAAACATACATTAAGAAGACAACTTATGTTAGCGGTTGCCTGGATGTGGCTTGTGAGTCCAACTCAGCATTTGATGAAGCCCTCCTTGTGGCTGAAGTATCTGATTATCTTATCTTAGTTGTTGGACTGGACTTGACCCAAGAAACTGAAGATAGAGACCGTGTTACTCTTCTTCTTCCTGGAAAACAGATGGACCTTGTATCTTTGGTTACTTCTGTTAGCAAAAGACCCATTATATTAATCGTCACTGGCGGTGGACCCATAGATGTCTCTTTTGCTGAAGGAGATTCACGAATTGCTAGCATTCTTTGGGTTGGATATCCCGGCGAAACTGGTGGCAAAGCACTCGCAGAAGTTATCTTTGGAGATTATAATCCAGGTTAGATGTGAAAAATAGCACATCCCCCTCCCCCTCCCCTGTTGATCTTTAGGGTAGATCAGTATGTGTTTGGTCTTTTCTCTTCCCTGCCTCTTTTCTTTTTCGCCTATTCATTTGCTCTCTTCCCAGTATGTCTTTCCCTAAAGAGCAGTTGTGGTGGCTGAAGCACTGATTGCTGTTTCCCAGTCCGTCTTTCGATGAAGAGTGTAGGAGCTGTGATGGCTGAGGAACTGACACTGTTTGGTAGGCAGTAATGAAATTTAAATTTGTAAGGAAAAATTCATTACCACCCATTACCAATTTGGAAACTGGTATTCAGTCATTATGGAATGAAGGAAAGCTCACGTTTGAGGATAGAGTTGCGTTACTATGGACGTTAACGAAATATTTATCCAATAAAATTATACTAAGATTCATTCCTGTTACCTCCGCTGATCACCGCTTACCAAACAGGCCGTGATAGTCATTGGTAGAGAAAATGGCAATTAACCCTTATGCATTTACTTAGCTCTTTGACATGATGGTGGTAAGCTCTTGAGAATTAGGAGAAGGTTGTTCCAGTTGCTAGCTTCTGATGTATTCTTAAGTTATGACTTAAAATGTAGATGATTCTCATAGTGTGTCTCTTGGGACCAAGGTTTCTTATTTAGGATGTGTTCTCTTCATCTCAAAAATTAGGGCTGATCAAGACCAATCAGATGTAAACATAAGGTGAAATGAGGATCAGGCGCTAATAACTTCAGTGCAGATGATTCTATGTGAAGAGAACGCACCATTAATCAGTTACCCTTTGACTCTAATTCATACATGATCCCAACAGGTGGAAGATTGCCTGTGACTTGGTATCCTGAATCATTCACCAACATACCTATGAACGACATGAACATGCGGGCTGATCCTTCTCGTCTATATCCTGGAAGGACCCATCGGTTCTATACTGGAGAAGTTGTATACGATTTTGGACATGGTTTAAGCTACACAAATTACACCTACAAATTTTTATCAGCACCAAAAAAGTTTAATTTGTTTATGAAGACTGACACTAACTTGAGAAAACTGTATCAAACAGAAGTTGGGATTGGTTACGTTCCAACAGATGAGCTGTTATCTTGTAATTCATTGAGGTTCAAGGTGCAGATTTCTGTAATGAACGTTGGAGATATGGATGGAAGCCATGTTGTAATACTTTACTCAAAAGCATGTAGGAATGTCGAAGGTGCTCCAAGAAAACAACTTATCGGATTTAGTCGTGTTCATACTACTGCTCATGGATTGACAGAAACAACCTTCGTTGTTGACCCCTGTGAACATCTTAGCTTTGCAAATGAGCAGGGAAAGAGGGTCTTGCATCTTGGAGAGCATATCTTGATGTTAGGAGATTTGGAGCACTCAGTGTTGATTGATATATAAGCTGTATAGTTGCAAAGGCCATCTGGGCCTGTGTTCCTAGGCGTCGCCAAGGGACTAGATGGGGTTCTTTCTTGGTTTACTGATAAAAGATGATGATTGGATGTTTGGAGGGCGTTGATTGCGATCTTATTGTTCATTGTGAAAGATTTCGATGTAAGTTCTCGTGATTTAATATTTTATCCCCTCCTTAATAGTATCTTAAAGCATGTACCAAGAACGAATGACTAAATAATAACATCTCTATTGTACACTTGGATGTCTGATGCTTATGATACGCGTACACTCACTGTTTGCTCGTTTGTATAAAATTATAGTCTTTGTTGTTAATTTAATGGCGTGACAACTGACGAACAAATAACTCGATTAGAGTCAATTTGGTTTGAGCCATATTCGAATTCATTTTTGTTTTATTTAGATTAGGATTTACTATCACTCTTAACGTTAGATCAACTTCGATTTAGATATAATTCACTTAAATATAATAATTGGAGAATTATAATGGAGTAAGTGGATATGTTATGTTTTACCAACTCTAGTCTCTAATCTCTATGCAATGAGCATCAAATTCAAACTACAGATGACAGCAGAACAGAATATGGCATAAAGAAGCAAGCAGAAAGCTTATTTGATGGCATCAAATAAGAACATGAGCATTACTTCATTCGTGTGAAAGTGGAGCTGCCAAATCAAAAGCAGACAATTATTTTGGTTAAAGCTCAATAGCTCCAATGCTGCGTTTGGTTTGTTTAAATTTGGTGATGACAGCATAATGTGAAGAGTAATAAATAAAGTAAGCAATAGTACTTCTTTTTTTTTGATAGAATCAAGCATCAGCTAAAGGAGTTAGTAGTATAGTTTCAAGGAAGTACTTACGTCAAAAGTCCACCGTCATGGCTCATGAGTTTTTCCTTTCTGAAATAGGTAGAGATAACTAAAGTTTTAGGGATTGACCAAAGTCCAGAGCTAAAGAATAATTTCGACTTAAAGGCAAGAAAACGGAAAGTAATTAAAATAAAATAGTGGTTGGGTTCTATGTCTTCAAAGAACCGGGAGCGGAGCCACAACCACCAGATTTGGGCTTTAGTCGAGGGGCAAAGGTCGACCTCCTCAAGTGATGGAGGTCCATCTAGCTTCATTGACTCCAAGACCAAGAACATGGTTGCTTGTGTGCTAAGGGATGTTCTGAATTCCCTCAAGACTATTGAGTCCTTTAAGTCCCTTGAAAGTGTCCTTAGCTTAGTTAATTAATTATTGACTAAGTTACTATCTTTATTGCTTTATTAGGAGTCTAGTTAATAAAATATACTCTTAGTTAATGTATTGTCATATTAGATAACTAGGAAAATCTTAGTTGAGTTGTAATTTCATTTTTAGAAAGTAGAACGTCAACTAGGGTTACAAAATGGAAGCATGGACGAGTGAAGAAGAAAATGGCGCCTAAAACATCAGAAAATGGCGCCTAGGGTTCAACTAGAGATAAGGATAGGAGGGAACTTCTATCTTTACACAAAATGGGCGGCCAACTTCTATCTTATGCACAAAATGGGCGCCAAGCTACAAGGATCAAGCAAAAGGAATCATTTTCCCTCCAAAGCTCATCTTAGGCGCCTAACCTAATCATTTTAGGGTTTGGTTTCCTACTTTGAAGGGATAAGTGAGAATATCAAGGAAAATGGTCAAGATGGCGTCAAAAATGATAGAGGATCGACTTCAACCCTAGTTAGATAGATTTTTAGCTTAATTAGTTTAATTATTTTTATTTTCAGCATTTATATTTTAGAGAGTCAAGGACATGTATTTAAAGCGCACATTTTCAGTTGAATAAAATCATATTAGACGAGTTATACATTAAAACTTTCGAGTTTGTTTTGCTTTGATTAATTCATCATTAATCCAAGCGCCTATGCTAGCTTGAATTAAGCTTGAATCAAGTGGTGTTCTTAGGACCTTAATTTGACTTAGTGGTGAATCTGTATCTAAGTTAATTTAAGTAAAGCTTAAACTATCACTCATATTTCATAATCAAACCTATTCTGCCTAGAGCATAGTCAGAATATAACATATTGGTATCAGAGCCAACATAAATCCTAGCCTCAATTCGTCCAAACACAAACCCTAAACACAATGTCTGGAACCAGCCAAACCAACGAACAATTACAAGAGAGGATTACAATGATGGAGGAAGAAAGGCGTGCAAGTGAGGCCAGAATGACCTTACTTCAAGATCAAGTGAGGAATTTGTCTTTGAGATTGAGAAGACAGAGGGGAGACATGGAGATAGTGACGATTCATCTAGGGTTCCATCCATCCAAAATGGTCAACGAAACTTCAATGACTTTAAGGTGGATCTTCCTGAGTATGATGGAAAGTTAGATGCAGATGAGTTTGTAGAATGGTTAAGGACTGTTGAAAGAGTCTTTGACTATAAACAAATTCCGGAGGATAGGAAGGTCAAGCTTGTTGCTCTCAAGCTTAGAAAGTATGCATCAACATGGTGGGCTAGTAAGTGTAGCAAGAGAGAAAGAGAAGGGAAGGAAAAGCTTAGAGATTGGACGAAGATGAAGAAGCTACTCAAAAAGAAGTTTCTTCCTACCTACTATGTTCAAGAGAACTTTTCCAAGTTCCATCACCTACAACAAGGTTCGAATTCAGTGGAGACCTATGCAAGGGAATTCGAGTCATATCTCATGAAGTGTGAAGTGCAAGAGGATGAACCTCAAACTCTGGTAAGATTTTTTGGTGGTTTGGATGTTAAGATTGCTAACATAGTTGAATTGCATCCTTTTTCTAGTTTGGAGGACTTGATCATCTTGGCTCACAAGGTGGAAAAGCAACAAAAGAGCAAAGGGAAGACTGAAGTGGCTCGTTCTTACCCTAAACCTAACACCTACTCTAAACCAAACACAAACTTTTCTAAAACTACCCCAAGTTCGATCCAGAAATCCCCAAACACCCCAAATACTTTCACCCCCAATACTTTCACTCCAAATAAATCTTCTAGGAAGTGTTTTAGGTGTCAAGGAGGAGGACATATTTCTTCTGAATGTCCCAACAAAAGAATTGTAACCCTAGTAGAGTATGAAACCCTAGAGGAGGCGGATGATGTAGTTATGGAGGCGTGTAAAGAGGAGGAATATGGAGAAGAAGTTGTTGGTCCTGATGAGGGTGAATGCTTGGTTGTTAGGAGAGCTTTGAGTGGCGTGGTTGATGAGTGATATTTATATCACTTTAAACCTCTTATTTTCCTTTGATTTGAATCATTTTTCTTCATTATCTTGCAATTTATAGTTTCATTTTGCTCAATTCACGTTTTGTTAGTGATTGTAGCTCTTTTGTAGATTTTTAGTCTTTTCGCTCATTTTCTATGACCTTTTTATGCCATTTCATTCTTGTTGTATGTAGGTACTATCAAAGTAACCATTTGATTTACCTACAAAAGCCCAAGAATGCATATACAAGGTTTAGAGCATGAGTAATGAAGAAAGAAAGGCAAAAGGAGGTTAAGAAAACAAAATCTACCAAGTTATCTTCATGTTTTGCACAATGGTTGACTTCAAAAGCTCATATCTCACAAACTAAACATCATTTGGTAGTGATTCAAGTTGGAGATTGAAGTTCATCTCAATAGCTTTCCAACAAGAGTTCACACGCTTGATTCCGACAAGAAACGAAGGAGTTATGACCTTTACAAGTTCAACTGTCCTGTGCTGACGGATAGTGTGATCGCCCGATCCACCTTTGGATCGCCCGATCACTCTTGTGATCGCCCGATCACGGTGGTTTTTCCCAGAGTTCCTGCCTCATGGTGATCGGGCGGTCACCGTTATGGATCGCCCGATCACTGCGGGATTGCTTATTTTTATTTCTTTTTACCTTTTTGCCCTTAGTTGGGGGTTGTATAAATACTCTTTTTACCTAAACTTAGGGGAGGAATTCTGATTTGCAAACTTGGAACCTTGAAGACCCTAGTTTTAGGGAGGGTTAGCCTCCATAGCTTAGTTTAGAGAGAAAAGTGAGAAAACTCAAAGAGAGATTGAAGATGGGAGATTCAAGGGTGACAACTTGTATTCAAAGATTCAACAATCTATCAATGAGCATTTCTTACTCTATCTATCTTCTTTTATTGCTTTATCTTAATTGTTTTTCTTAGATTAATTATTCATGCTTAGTTTAATTATTTATGGTCTATTTTGTTTAGTTTAATGTTAGATTAATGTTTAGTATCATGATATTAGTTGTTAATTTCACTAAAGCTCTCATTTTTGTGTTTATGGAGTAGTTTGTTGGGTAGAGTTTGAGTGAAAACCCAACTATGGTTGATTTTGGGTGTTTGAATATGAAATTAGGAGTTTAATTAGGCTTACTAATTGATTAATGGCATGATTACTATTTGCTTGCATTCTAGTTTTCCACTTGGATGTTTGTTTTATTGATGCCTTAATCAAATCGAGAGAGGAGATTAAGGTTGACATTTATGCTATTATCTTGCTTAATTACTCATGAGAGTGAGATTTGAGTGAGGGTTTTGTGGATTGACATTGTGATTATCCCTTGGTTGCATGTTTGAGACCATGAGAGTGGCTTAATTATGTGGTCTAGGTAGTTTTATGCACCCTTGAGAGAGGGCTTAGAGCTAGTTAAGAGTCAATAACCTCAATTAGTTGCTTGGTTTTCTTTCCTCCATGTTTCACCCATCAAATTCCCTAAATCATGATTGGTTGGTGTTGGATCCCTTTCCCTAATCCTATTTGATCTTTGGTACTTAGTTTAGTTCAATAGATTTTAGTTGGTAGTTGACACCTTTCAACTCCTTTTCGACCTAGCTTATTGTTAAATTAACATATATCGATGTTCCTTAGTCCTTGTGGAAGAATGACCCTTGCTTACCACTTTACTTAGTTTAGTGGTCTAGTTAGGTATTAGTTTGATTTAAGGGGGATTAGTAACGACCTAATTTTCCCCTATATCAGTGGTAGATGAGGAAAAATCACAACAAAGAGAGGCCATATTCCATACTAGATGTACTGTTGAGAACAAGGTGTGCACCTTGATTATTGATGGAGGGAGTTGCACTAATGTGGCATCCCAAACTAGGGTGGATAAGTTGAAGCTTTCAACTACTCCTCACCCTAAGCCATATGTGATTCAATGTCTTAATCAAGGTAAAGGTATCCAAGTTACTAACCGTTTGCTATTGTCTTTCAGTATTGGTAGTAACTATAAAGAAGAGATTTGGTGTGATATTATTCCTATGGATGCTTGTCATTTGCTTATAGGGCGTCCATGGTTGTTTGATAGGAGAGTCATGCATGATGGTTACAAGAACACATATTCATTCACTAAAGATGGAAAGAAAGTAACCCTAACCCCTATCGTGTCTATTCCCTCATCTAAACAACATTCCACAAAAGAAAAATATCATTCACTCACTACCTTGTTAAAATTTGATTATCATGAACTTAGTCCTTTTCGTGAATTATTGTTAAATATAGATCAAAAGGAACAAGTTGATAGTAATCTAGATCACCCTTTACTTGTCCCATTGCTTGAAAACTACAAAGATGTCTTCCCACATGAAATACCCCACGGCCTACCCCCTAAAAGAGACATCCAACACAAAATTGACCTAATTCCTGGAGCCATATTGCCTAATAAGCCTGCCTATAGAACTAACCCTAAAGAAACTGAAGAAATAAGGAGACAAGTGAATGAATTGTTGTCAAAAGGAATGATTAGAGAGTCTTTGAGTCCTTGTGCAGTTCCAACTCTCCTAGTGCCAAAGAAGAATGGTGAATGACGCATGTGTGTGGATAGTAGGGCGATTAATAAGATCACTATTAAGTATAGGTTTCCAATTCCAAGATTGAATGACTTATTAGATGATCTTAATGGTTCTAATGTGTTCTCTAAGATTGATTTGAGAAGTGGATACCATCAGATTCGAATTTGTGAAGGGGATGAATGGAAGACTACCTTTAAGACAAAGGAGGGTTTGTATGAGTGGCTTGTTATGCCATTTGGATTGTCTAATGCTCCAAGTATGTTCATGCGCTTAATGAATTAAACTATGAAGCCTTTTTTGGGCAGATTTGTAGTAGTTTACTTTGATGATATACTTGTCTATAGCATGAATGAATTTGAGCATGCAAAACACTTAGAGCAAGTGTTTAATGTGTTGAGGGCCGAATGCTTGTATGGTAATTTAGAGAAATGTCACTTCTTTTCTAGTCAAGTTGTGTTTCTAGGTTTCATTATCTCGAAAGAAGGGATCAAGGCTGATGAGAAGAAGGTCCAAGCAATCAAGGAGTGGCCTACTCCTACCTCAATACAACAAGTTCGAAGCTTTCATGGACTAGCTTCCTTTTATAGGAGGTTTGTTCGAAATTTCAGTGCTATTATGACTCCAATTACAGAGATCGCAAAGTTAAAGAAGTTTGAGTGGAGTGAACAAGCCAACAAGGCGTTTGAAGGGGTAAAAGCTCAGTTGATTAGTGCTCCTATTTTAGCTTTACCTAACTTTAATGAAGTTTATGAGGTTGAATGTGATGCATCTGGAGTGGGAATTGGAGCTGTATTGTCTCAAAATGGAAGGTCTTTGGCCTACTTTTGTGAGAAATTGAATGAAGCAAAGAGGAAGTATTCGACCTATGACAAAGAATTTTATGCTTTGGTTCGTGCCTTGGACCATTGGAGACATTACCTCATTACAAAGGAGTTCATTCTCCATTCTGATCATGATTAAGTACCTCCAAAGCCAACAGAAATTGCAACCTAGACATGCTAAGTGGGTGGAATACCTTCTAACATTCCATTTTACTATTAAGTATAAAGCAGGGAAGATGAACAAAGGTGCTGATGCCTTATCTAGGAGGTACCTATTGCTTTCTACCTTAAGCCCTAAGGTGATGGGGCTTGAGCTATTGAAAGAATGCTATGTAGAGGACAAGGACTTTGGTGTATTGTTTGAAAAGTGCCATAATCGTCCAAGTGGTGATTATTACCTCTTAAAGGGGTTTCTTGTTAAAGGAAATCGCCTATGTATTCCAAGGCACAGTATGAGAGTGTCCTTAGTCAAGGAGTTTCATGAAGGTGGGCTTGCTGGCCACTTTGGGATAGAAAAGACTGTTATGCTTGTGAGTGAGTATTTCTTTTGGCCTAGATTGGCGAGAGATGTGGAGTTTTTGATTAAGAGGTGCTTGATATGCCAATAAGGGTCATTTACTACCTCAAGGGTTGTTTATGCCTCTTCCTATCCCTCAAGCACCATGAGAAGATGTGAGCTTGGATTTCATTACAGGATTACCTAGAACCCATCGCCAAAAGGATTCAATCATGATGGTGGTTGATAGGTTTTCCAAGATGGCACACTTTGTGGCGTGCCACACTACTAACGATGCTGTTTCTTGTGCTAACTTGTATTTCAGGGACATTGTTAGGTTGCATGGAGTGCCAAAGACGATGGTTATCGAGACCCAAAGTTCTTAAGTCACTTTTGGCTTACACTTTGGAAGAAGATGGGAACAAAGCTCAAGTTCAGTACCTCTAGCCATCCTCAAACGGACGGCCAAACAGAGGTCACTATTAGGACCCTAGGAACCCTAATTCGAGCCCTAGCTACAAAAAGCCCTAAACAATGGGAGGAGATGCTACCTCATGCTGAGTTTGCCTACAATCGAGTTCCTAGCAAGACTACTGGCCTTAGTCCATTCTTTGTGGTCTATGGTCAAAACCCTTGCACCCCTATTGACCTAGCCCCTTTCCCTACCACCACAAAATATAGCCATGAAGCCAAAAATAGAGTGAAAGAGATCCAAAAGCTACATGAGTATGTGAGAGGAAAGATTGAAAAAGCCAATGAGAGAACCAAGGAGAGGATTGATAAGAAAAAGAGAGATGTCCAATTCAAAGAGGGTGACATGGTTTGGATTCATCTAAGGAAGGAACGTTTCCCTTCCAAACGAAAGTCCAAGCTTAGCCCTAGAGCTAATGGTCCATTTCGAGTGATTGAGAAGGTCAACAACAATGCCTACAAGATCGAGTTGCCAGGAGACTATGGAGTTTCAGCCACATTCAATGTTGCTGATTTGAGTCCTTTCTATGATGATGAAGAAGAGCTACCAAGTTTGAGGTCAAACTCCTCCAAAGAAGGAGAGGATGATGGAGGTCCATCTAGCTCCATTGATTCCAAGACCAAGAACATGGTTGCTTGTGTGCTAAGGGATGTTCTGAATTCCCTCAAGACTATTGAGTCCTTTAAGTCCCTTGAAAGTGTCCTTAGCTTAGTTAATTAATTATTGACTAAGTTACTATCTTTATTGCTTTATTAGGAGTCTAGTTAATAAAATGTACTCTTAGTTAATTTAATGTCATATTAGATTAACTAGGAAAGTCTTAGTTGAGTTGTAATTTCATTTTTAGAAAGTAGAACGTCAACTAGGGTTACAAAATGGAAGCATGGACGAGTGAAGAAGAAAATGGCGCCTAAAATATCAGAAAATGGCGCCTAGGGTTCAACTAGAGATAAGGATAGGAGGGAACTTCTATCTTTACACAAAATGGGCGGCCAACTTCTATCTTATGCACAAAATGGGCGGCCAAGCTACAAGGATCAAGCAAAAGGAATCATTTTCCCTCCAAAGCTCATCTTAGGCGCCTAACCTAATCATTTTAGGGTTTGGTTTCCTACTTTGAAGGGATAAGTGAGAATATCAAGGAAAATGGTCAAGATGGCGTCAAAAATGATAGAGGATCGACTTCAACCCTAGTTAGATAGATTTTTAGCTTAATTAGTTTAATTATTTTTATTTTCAGCATTTATCTTTTAGAGAGTCAAGAACAAATGTATTTAAAGGGCACATTTTCAGTTGAATAAAATCATATTAGACGAGTTATACATTAAAACTTTCGAGTTTGTTTTGCTTTGATTAATTCATCATTAATCCAAGCGCCTATGCTAGCTTGATTTTAAGCTTGAATCAAGTGGTGTTCTTAGGACCTTAATTTGACTTAGTGGTGAATCTGTATCTAAGTTAATTTAAGTAAAGCTTAAACTATCACTCATATTTCATAATCAAACCTAATCTGCCTAGAGCATAGCCAGAATATAACATCAAGTGTCGTCGAGGTCGGTCCAAAGGTGATTGACAAATCAACGGAGGATACGACCATTGGCTCATGAACTCGCATGAATAACTATCTTTATGTAATTAAGATATTCATATTATTACATTGAAGACTATAAAAGTCAAATTATTTGAAAATGATGGTAGTAAAGGCACAAAATGCTCTTTTATTGTTTTATTATGACAAGTATTAGACTACTCCCATATCTTTTCTAATTATAAACGATTATTTTCTTTTACTAGACTATTAAATGACCCACTTTTATGTTATTTCTCTTGTCGTTTTTATTTGGGATATTTTGTCACTTACAATCATTTAATTGGAATTTTGACCCTTTCTTAAATTGTAAGTTGGATTATCACATTCTCTTAGAAAATGATAAAAATATTTGCATGAGGACTCTCAGATTCGTGACCTCTTACTTTATAATGTCATGATCTTACCACTGTTTTATGACTTAACTTGTGAAAAAAATATCGGACTATAATTATACATCCTTTAATTCATATTATCAAATTATCCGGAGCATCACCAGACCTCACAACTAGTGAATGGTGAATACATGTGGATTTAATAAATTTTTGTAAAGTTAGGAGTAGTTTCTATACAATTATTGAACTTATTATTAATTATATTCAAAAGAATCTTGTCAACGATACACCTTTAGACAAGCATAGTGAAACATATACTTATTCAAAAGAGAAACAGTTGAGAGAGAGTGCATCTCTAGAATTCTCTACTCAGTCCTCCAATTCAAAGATGAGTGACCCCAAGTATGCTTACCCTTACCCTGCTCAAGGTTTCTTCCTTCACTCTCTCTTTCTCAATTCCACTTTATTTAATCTTTTATTCTTCTTCTTATTATTTTTGCTACAAAATTATTTAATAAATTTTAATTTGATTTCCCTGATGGAAAAGTTTATCTTAAATAGTTACTTGTAATAGTTGTATTTTTATTTGTAGTTAAATTTTTATTGTTACAATCACTAATACTGAGATATTAATATTTAATAACTTCATTTTTGTACTGGAAAATGGAATAAAAAAGGATATTATCAAGGTCCTCCAGTGATGGCACCCCCACAGTATCAATATCAATATGCTGCTCCACCTCCACCCAGGAATCAACCTGGTTTCCTTGAGGGCTGGTAAAATACTTCCTCTCCTTCTTTCTCAACTTTTATTATACCGGCATACATCCAATATGACGGTGAACAGTGACCTCGTACATCATGCTTCCTCCATTTTTTAGATGCTACACTTTTTTTTTCATAGACTTGCATGTAATTTTTGAGTAGGAAAGAAATAGAGAGAAAATGTTTATGAAGTTTTATTCACGATTATGAAGTGATGCATCCACGGAAATACACTTTTGTTTAACTACAAAGCTACTGATTAACGTGGATCAATCATTAGGGACCGTGGAAGAATCAGTCCCATAACTGTTTAATTGTACATGATTAAACATATGGTACGGTCCATAGAACAAAAAACAATTAGGGTTTTTTGTCAGAATGAACCTAATAAAACACGACTTTTGTAGAGAAAGACCTAATAAAAAATTTTTTGTCTAAAAAGACTTAATAAAATACTTCCGCTTGTTACTAACAACCTATTTATGATTTTCCGGCCAAAAAAAATTCCGGCATTGACTTTTTATTACACCCTCCATTGACTCGTTTTTTTTTTACTTTATCTCTTATTTACTCCTCTCCTCACTCCCAAATAACCAAATTATTTCCTCCAAATTATTTCCTCCAAAATCAGATTCATCTCAACTCCAAATTTCTCCCAAATCTTCAAAGGTAGGGTTCTTCTTAAACTTCTCCCAATTTTGATCTCAAGCTTAAATATTCAGCAAACACAAGGTATGTTGTTACTGAAATTCGAAAACTCAGGTTTCCTAAAATACATTTTGTTGAAATTCGAAAATTAGGGTTCTAATTTATCTTTTCCACCTAATTTTATCTCTTTTGTTGAAGGAAAATGTTTCATCTTTGAAGCAAAATCTCTTTTACCCCTCCTTTTGGTTCAAAAACGGATCTTTGAACTACAATGCATAAACCCCTTCTTGTGGTCCTGAGTGTATTGATTGCAATAGAAAGAGAAAGAGCATTGTTAATGAAAGAAATGAAAGAGAAGCAAGTGATGGAGGGTTAATAAAAAGAGATGAATCTGATTTTGGAGGAAAGAGATGGGTTATTTGGGAGTGAGGAGAGGAGTAAATAAGAGATGAAGTAAAAAAAAGGAGTCAATGGAGGGGTAATAAAAAGTCAATGCCGGAAAATTCTTTTTTGGCCGGAAAATCATAAATAGGTTGTTAGTAACAACCGGAAGTATTTTATTAGGTCTTTTTAGACAAATTTTTTTTATTAGGTCCTTCCCTATAAAAGTCTTATTTTATTAGGTTCCTTCTGACAAAAAACCCAAACAATTATTGTTGCATGGTTGTAAAAAGCCTATTGTACAAATTAGTATTTACGTACATAAAAAGCTGGAATTTTGAAAATACATCGTAATAAGTTCATCAGGATCCTATGTTATAATGTTATTGTATAACGAGCATATCATCTCATTAGTTTTTGTTTAAAAATAAGCTTGAATATTTATAAATATTTCCATGCATAATTTGAACTAATGCAATTATATTTGCAGTTTATATCTAATTTCTTGAAGTTGGGTTATGGTGGCTGGTAAACTAACATGATGCGATTATGGTTGCAGTTTGGCTGCTTTGTGTTGCTGCTGTTTGATTGATGAATGTTGTTGCGACCCTTCTATCATCTTTATCTGTTGAATCTTCTTTTTGGAGCTGATGTACCTGAACCTGAAGTGTAAGATTATAGTTGGCTTAAGAAATTACTGTTGGCTTTGTCAAAGTTTTAAGGTTTGTATTCATGTTGATGTTCCTTAATAACCAAATAGTAGCATATCACATTTTGATCATCCGAAAAGTCTTATAATACGAAAAAGGTCTTACAAGTTACTTTTGACGTATTACAATTTACAATAACTTTGTGTACGAGCGTGTCATGCAATACTAGCTCGATACTTGAACCTTGTCATGCAACAATTTACAACAAAATTGTGTACAAGTTTGTCATGCAAGACTAGCTTAATTCGAATATAACAATACTATCAAAGAAGATACCTCTTTCTTTTCCCTTCTTATTTCACCTTGATTTGTCATACCTAGACAGATTCTATAATATTATGATTATATTACTTTTATCAAATAAAGGAAAAATAAATGATCTAAGTGTCATATAGTATGTAAAAAGTGCAGTATCAAACTATCAAAGTCAAACAAGAAGAAGAAAGTGAGTATTTACTACTCTATCCGTCCCAAAATATAAGTCCTATTTTCTTTTGCACAGTCTTCAAGATACACATTTGACCTTCTTTATTTTCAATTTCGTATTAGTAAAAAATATAAAAAGTTGATATCATGAAACTACATGTTATAGCGAATCTAACAAAGGGCCTGTTCTCTCCACCTTATTTTTAGTTCAATTCAATTCAGTTCAGTTCAGCTCTAGACAATACTTTTACTCTCTCATATCACTATTCATTTCAGTTCAGTTTAGTTTATTTCAGTTCAGTTCAGCTCAGTTTCATTCAGTTGTTTTATGCCGAAGAGAACATGCCTAAAATTCCACATGGATATGTTTTCTTGTATATATTCGTAAGAATATTTGGTCAAAGTTTTTGAAGTTTGACTCCCAAAATAGTAATGCGACTTATATTATGGGACGGAGGGAGTAGTAAAGATCAAAGTATGTATTTTGGGTGTTTTGGGTCGTTAGCAAAATTCTGAAACACCCATTTTATGACCTTTTCTTCTTTTGTACTAAGATTAATGAAAATTCTGTTCAATTCATGTGTTAGTTCCCTCTCAAAATTTTAGTGAAAATAGTTTCGATGCAACTAAGTTTTAATACAGTGAATTATGTTCACTTGAATTATCCTAGCAATATTTCTGAAGTCTAAAAGTCAAGAAAGTGATTGAAAAGAATAGCCAGCTCCAAAGAAATGAGATGTATAACCATTTTCAAACTTCATTAAAGGGTCCAGCTCCCATCCAAGCTTGCATTATTTGAAACAGTGTATTAGTAACAATAAATAAATGAAAACTACCACTACTAACATAGTTATTTATTATTCTAATTTGTTGTCCTCAATGCGAAACAAAAAAAATTGTATACAAAACAAATTTTTTTGAGGGGAAGAAAAACAAATTCTCACAGAAATGAAATTAGACACTATTTAAGCAAAAACTTCTTACATTACATACAAGAGCCCGGAGGCTAATTTTTTTTTTTTTTTTTTTACATTTACTAGCTCATTTTATGAGATGAGTATGTAGCATGTATGAAGTCATTCTTACTACAAGCGCATATTATTCATCAATTCATATTGGCTATTGCAAATCTCACTCCTCACGAAACTTATTTATACACAGTATCAGATACACAACAGAAACAAACCAACTTAAAACCCACATTACTCCACCCACACAGTTCTGAAGATATTACTAACCGGTTAGCTGGTTAGGCTGCTATAGGCTCATTTGCTACAGCAGACTCCACTATTGGCAAGTCGCAGTCTCCGCTCTTTACCATGTGTCCACATCCACCGCTACCACCGCAGCCCCCACCACATCCACCTCATTTTGCCATACTTCCACATCCACCACCACCACCGCAACCCCCACCACATCCACCACATTTTGCCATGCTTCCACAGCCACCACCACCCCCGCAACCCCCGCCACATCCACCACATTTTGCCATGCTTCCACAGCCACCACCACCCCCGCAACCCCCGCCACATCCACCACATCCACCACATTTTGCCATGCTTCCACAGCCACCACCACCCCCGCAACCCCCGCCACATCCACCACATTTTGCCATGCTTCCACAGCCACCACCTCCACCACAACCGCCTCCACATGCACCACATTTTGCCATGCTTCCGCAGCCACTGCCACACCCACCGGCACCACATCCACCACAGGCTCCACTATTTACTGCATTTCCACAACCACTGCCACAGCCACCACTTCCACAACCTCCACTTTGAGTGATACCTTGTTTTGCATTCCCTATATCGCCATCAGCCACCACCATCACTTCGGCCTCCGCTACATTTTCTGTGATAACAGGAGAGCCTACTTTGGTAGTGAAACCACCCTCTCTTCTCAGAACATCAGATAAAATGAACGCTAGAGTAATGCCAGTTAATATCATCCATTCATCCTTGACCTGCTCACACAGGAAGGGAGGTCAGCTAAAGAGATTAGGAATGGGAGAACAGGAATACAGGAAGCGAGGTGAGCGAGAGGACATCCAAAATTAATCAGATCAGATTCCGACTGCCTTTCCCAATCCAAAATTTCCGGAAATCAGAAATTTCGAATGGGACTATCTGAAATGAACACCCCTAGAATAAAGTCCTCAATCATAGAAATATACCTTGAAGATTCCATGCTTGAAATCAATTAATGCCACAGCTCTTCCATAAGGACAGTCTGATGAAAATTCAACAGCAGTCATAAAATCTTGTTCACTTCTCTGCTTTTCGCAGTGTTTGGGCTCAAAGTCCAGCCTCCTTCCAGCAAAGAGTTTCACCTATGTAATATGCACGCAAAATATTCAAATCACTAAACATTCTTTACTCATATAGGCTATGTGACTTAGTCCTCAAGGAATCAAGTTCAGCTATTAAAGATAGTTCTGGCAAAATTCAAATTGAAAAAGGAATTACCGAATTTTAAAACTTTCCAGCAAGATATCAGGATCTCTTGCAGCTATTTAAGAGAGTTCTGGCAAAGCTCAGTTGCTAAAAGGAATTTCCGAAATTGATAGCCGTGCCACGAAGTTACTAAAAGGGGGCTAAGAAAGCTTTTACGAGACAAATCCTATATATTTAGCTAGCTACTTCTATTTGAGGGATTAAGGAATACGAAATAACATTACCATCTTATTGCCAACGAGCTCAAAGAGGTGACCATCATTTCCAGAACTACTGCGAAGCTTAAAGGAACCATGGACAACCTTAATTACCCACTCATTTTCCTGAAACTCAGCCAAGGTACATGTTTCACCAGAGTCGGTGATGTAGCATACCTCCTTCAACAAATTAAGGTTGCTTCTTGTCACATCCTTGCTCAAATCCCTGGAAACGAAAAATGTTATCCATACATGACGTAAAAGCAAGATTTTTACAGGCTTCTATCACAAGTAACAATATAAAGTGGTAAATGCCTGAGCGAGAAAAACACTGCTAGTAGAGCTAGGTGAAACAATAATTTAACTGAGTAATGCAACAAAATTAGGGGGCATCAGGTTCTGAGATATATATATATATATATATATATATATATATAGATATATAGATATATAGATAATATATATCTATATATCTATATATCTATATCTATATATATATATATATATATATATATATATATATATAATAGCAACCCACTTTCTAGACTGAAATGCAAGGAATATAAGACATAAACTTTGATGGGAGACAAGTAGACAACATATTATTTCAGTCCATGCTTGCACAACCCAGCATTAGCTTGTGCTAGTAAACCGAGTTCAATGTCAAAACATTATGCAACAACCAACGGACTTTAGATTGAAACTTTATGATGCTGAATGAACCAGCTAAGTCAAGCTTGGTTTTTCACAAGCAGGTAAGCATCAAAATTAGAAATTCCAGAGTTAGGCCCTCAATAGAATAAAGTACCATTACCTCATTTGAAGGCTGAGCACATCGTTTCCATTATCATCGATGACACTGGTGCAGTTCTTAGCATGTTTAACCTTCCCTATTTTGGAAAGTGGGAAAAAACAAGAACCTTTAAAGAAAGGCTGAGACCGCACCAGATGAAAAGCTTGAAATGCAGGTGCTGGAGGAGTAAACGAAAGAGAAACATGCAGAAGAATCGGTTGAGAAGCTACGATGCCAGTTACAGGAACTACGGAGATCCATTTATCTACAGAAAGTTGAGATCCAGAAGCCAGGCAATCTTGCAACGATAGGGAGCAAGAACCAAATGGCTTGAAGGATTTAGGTAATGGTATGTTCGAAGGCAAATGGTAAAAAAGCTCAAAGAGAAACGCTCCAGTAGGCTCACACTGGAAATAAGCGACCTGTTTTTCTTCTGACTCGGATAGTATACTCAATGTCCTCTTCACGTCAAAAAGCCTATCAGGTTGTTTCTTACTGAATGAGGCACGGAGATTTCCTTTGTAAGCCTCTGGTAAATTCCTTAACTCCACAAACTCCAAAACAACCTGCAAACAATGGTAGAAGAGAATCATGACAATGGTATATATGACGGTAGATATATCAGATAGTTAAAGAAGATTACAGGCTACTCTAAATCTTTACTGCAAAATGACTAGCTAAACTACAGTCAAATGTCCTCACTAAAATCATAAAAGCATTTGACATGGCTTTATTACAATAATAAAACCTCAAAGCAAGGAGAGAGCAATAGAGCATCAAATCTACATGGTAGGTCACACCAGCTAATTTTAGTATCTATGCCATAAAGATTTTTAGAGAACCTACAGAAATCACCAGGTTATAAATTACGTTTATCGATGATTCCAAGTCCATTCATGTTGAAGTTACAAAACTAGTAATCTGGCAGCATATACTAGTCAAATTTTTAAGGAGCTTTTGGTACTTTTCACATTCTTTTGGCCTTGAACCCTCATACTTAAGTAGCTTGGTTATCCAGCAATAACCCCAAGGGTCTAAACAAATCCAGAGTGTTCCAATTTACAAATATGTAAAGTAGACAGAAACAGGAAAATCATTTAGTCAGAATGTCATAACTACCTCTACAGATTTCATCTCCTGAAGGTGAATATCATCATAGCTGTATGGCTCACGAAACTTCTTCCCCTCATAAGTGAATGGGAAAGGATTCTGTGTAACTGGAGTTGGGGTAATTCCTCTATACATTGCCCCTGCTTTCCAATACCTTAAGCCGAAGGTCTCCTCCCACTGCTTAGTAGTTTCAGAATATCCAGTGTCTAGTTTCTTGCCTTTTGTTCTGTCAGAGTCAGTGTCGTCATGCTCCAACACCTTGCCCAATAATTTAAAGAGGTCCTTACAGTAAGAAAAAGGATGTAATTGATGTGAGTGCCACATAAGGTCAACATCATAAGTTGGAACGCAAAATCTCTTGACACCCTTCTTTCTATTTGTCCTGATTAGATGCAAAAAACCTTTATATCTAGCCAATGCCTCCTGAAGAAATAGATCATCAGACATATATGGCTTGGAAACCTGTAAAGAAGCAATAGCTAGGTAAGATAAGTATATAAATAACGCTCATAACTCATATATAGTATAATTTCAGAAGGATGGTGTATGTAAGCTTTAAACAACAGACTAAAATATTGAGTCACAAGTCAAGAAAACGATAAACAGATATAAAATACCACAGGGGCTTAAACTGTCTCTAACTTGGACAGTATCAAGGATCTAACAAGAAGAGGAAACCCTGCAAGGTTCTGTGTTGTGTCAAACTTCAAGCAAGGTGACTCCTCATCTTTACTCTGTTCCCTTTATCTACACACCGTTTGACTCTTTTATCCTCTATAGTCGTTTATGTTTACAAGCGTCCAAAAGAGAAAAGGAGTACAGGGAAGGAATAGAACAGAAATCAGGAACCAAGAAAGGCACGAGACAAGAAGTTTTGGTTTTGGTTCAGCATTACCGTTCTAACATTTTAAACTGGAATGGCACATCTACCCACTGAAATAAAACCCTCAATTATCATTCAGAACAATACAATGAGAACCCCAAAACCGTACTTTTATCTGGCCCTTAGCAATGAGGCATAATATGCGGTAATTGTCATACTTAGGGCTTCCATTACCTGAAAACAGAAAGGGACCTGTCTTTTTACAGCAGAAACCAGATCATAACTGGTAAATTTTTCACTTTGAGAGCCCTTTGAAAATGCATCTCCTGGGAGAGGTCGATTATAGTCAAGCTCATAGGGTTCTTCAGGGTATATTTTATTCCATATCTCCTCAGTGTTAGTCGTTGAAGTTCCTTGGACAGACGAGATGATCTTACGGTTGCCAAGAATTCTTCCAAACAGCTCCAGGCAATCTGATTTATATCTAACCTGTTTCATGGAGGCACAATACATATTCACCAACTTCTGAGTAAGAAAAGGAAAACAAAAACATTAGTCAACAGAAGCCTTACTGGATTGAGTCTGTGGCAATGCCAAATCCATTCACAATCAAGAGGTACGACTAACGGGTCTTCAGAAACAGGGTTCTCCATATGTTTCGCGAGCAAGGGAAGCCAAAACGCTTTGTACCTGTGACAGGCACAGCAAGCAATAAACGACTGAGTACAGCTTAGCAAATACTGAAGTATGGAAAGGAGTACGGCCTCAGAATCGTTAATACGAAGAGGGTAAATCACAAAACAATGACAGCAACAAGAAGAAAAACACTTCATTGAAATCTATCAGTACTCACCCTTCACTTAAGAGTAACCAAGACACAAAAGATAACGAAAAATCAGAGAATCCTCTGAGAGAAAGTTTATCTGTAAATTTTGCAAGGTGTAATGCCCCTTACGTACACCTTCCAATGCAAAAAATAACAGTCTCAATGCCCCTAAACCTTGAGCCAGAAGCATAAGCAATGAAAAGGGGTGGAATAAAGGGATCGTCAATGTAGTGTACTAGTCTCACTTCTTTCACAACCGAACTAGCAGCCAAATGCTAAAATTTCCAGCTTCACATCATAGTTCCTCTAATCATCAAGTTTATCTTTGTTAAATAATAAGTAACTTGAAAAATTTTTAAAGGAAAAATTCACAAGAATAATCCAAACTAATAGTGGTTTTCCGATAATTCTATGCATTATTGTAAAAATTCCCAAATACGGGGATTGCCTTCTCAAAATGATTTCACGAGATACACTAATGTATAAATAGTTGTTTTTTAGTTTGTTTATTCAGTTTTTCGTGCGTCCCCCTTCTCTCTTTGAGTTTGATACATCATTATTTGACCTTCTACATCAATTTTTTACAGGTTATTTTGACAAGACATCCCCAAAGTTAGGATCATTCACGGAAACATAGATTGTAGACAATAGACATCAATATAGTATAAGAAACAACATTGTTTGATCATGCTTCTTCGCTATAGATAAGGTGCAAGATCACCAATAATTTGTTCCTACTAGTAAGCAAGAACTATTAAGATATACTACAAAAAAAATACATAAGAACACATATTCACAACTTCATATTTTACTGGCATTCTTCTTAGTAAGGAAGCCGTACAGACGATAAAACAACGACAAAAAAAGTAGAGTTGAAGTAGCATTGCTACAAACAGCAGAAGATCAACAATCACAACATGATCAGAAGTTAAAAACCAGAACTCGGCTCCGAAATTTTACCTATAAATAGCCCATTCCAAAGCAGGACTTTCATACAGGTATCGATTCCGATCAACCGCAGCAAGAAATTTAAGCTGGTTTTTGGCAGCCTCAACAAGATCTATGCTCACTGCTATTTTCTGAGCTTCTGCCCACTCTTTCTCTTGCTCCTTTTCCATGTTTCAACCTATGAGTAATAACGAGTTCCATATCACACATCATTAGCAAATCTTAAACGAAAACTATTGCTCATAGGTATTCCACTCACTAAATTTTGCAACAAGAATCTTCACAATGCATTCTCAAAAATTAATCTATATATATATATATTAAAAAGCGTAAGCACAGTCACTCTCCCTTATTTTCAAGGATATTCTCATAAAAAAGTGCAAATTGTCCATGAGAAGCTTCAAACCCACGACGTCGAGTATGGAAGAAAAATGCTCTAACTATTGTGCCACTACATTATTGTTGCTTCTTTAATCAATATTTATAATGATATTAATTCTTTTCAATGAAAAACAATAAGTTACAATATTTAATTGCTTCTATTAATAAAACTACTCAGTTATAACTTTTTACTAACATGCTTCTACACCAAATTTTAGTTGTCAACTACTAAAGTATAATTCATATAAACTCCACAGCATCGCCTGGGCATTAATACGTAGTTAGTATATAAAACCTAACCGATGCAGTAATAACAAAATTAGCTTAAAAATTATAATTAACAAAATTTTCACAAACTTCCATCTCTACACCGTGGTAATTACTAATCTACATTTCAATACAATCCTTTCATATCTCATGGATTTTCTTCCAGCAAATAATTATCAACAATTTCATGTTTTAAGGTTACGATTTCCGCAACTTCAATTAGTCAACTAAAATCAGATAAAATCAACAGAAAATCTCCAAAATTCAACTCAACTTCAACATCATCACTTCCAATTCAAAAACGCTAACAATTCTAAGAAACTCAATCAGAATAATCACTTCAAATCACAAGATAAACAAACGAAAACAACTTGAAAACCACAAATTTCAAATTTACAACCAGATAATCAAAATCACTACAAATTACAACAAGTCAAACATAATCAATCAACAAAGCAAATGAAAGATGAAGTAATTCTTACAGAGAAAAATCACTGATTTCGATGATCTTTGAGCTTCAGTATCAGTATTTGTTTAATTTAATCAGAAATTTGATGATTTTGAGGCAAATGGTGGAATTTATATAGTAGAAGAAGATGAGAGTAACGTACAGAGTTGAGCAAATACACGAGTACAATGCGACTTCTTGTTAGTACAACTTTTTTTCTGATGTGCCGGAAATGCCCCTGTAACTGACCGAGAAGATATTTTGTTTTTCTAGTTTTTTCATTGAAATGTGAAGGATGCGCGCGTTTTTTCAACGGCTTTTAAGTGTGGGATTTATCCACTTTCGGTTTCTATTTTTGTTTGTGCTTTTTATTTTCTTGAACAAACATATTTTGGTCTAAATGAGTCATATACAATACAAGTCATAACATCCATCCTGGCCATCCATTGGTAGAGTCGCGACTTCAATTTTTTTTACATATATAGGAAATTTGGTGTAAGATGAATCGCGACTGCGCCAATTTTGGTCAGCTAACCTCTTAATAAAAAAAAAGGAAAATTAACAGGGAAAAAAATCCCAGAATTTAGCTGGTCTTCATCATTGATACCACTTTCAATTAATCCAGCTATAATCCGACCTTTAAACCTCATATTCTCGCATTGATACATAATGACTTTTTAAGTTTAATATACTTAATTATCTATTAATCACGCAATTAGGAAGACTATCCATGATTATAGGTCATCAACTAATGACAGACTAATATGAGCAGATATGGGTAAAAGGTGGGCTTAAATCTGGATTTATTGAAGGTGGTCCCAGCGGTGGAAGACCGGCCAAAGGTGGGAGTTTTCCAATCAATTTTTCCATAAAAAAACTAGAGTGTACATCCTTTATTTCAATATAGCTCCTCTACTATAAAAATAAAATTAGCTTTGGACCTTGTGTTTTACACAATTAAAAATTTGTAAAAACTATATTTCATTGTCTAAAAAGTTTAGACCTTCGTATTATATTTAATATGCACATTTTTTCATTTTGGGGTATTTTTTAAATTGGTATACTTCTACCTTTTCCCATAAATGAAAAGTTGGCCCACCTAATTGTTACATTTTTCTCCTACTTTTTCTATGCTTCTCTCTACCTTTTTCACTTTTTCCTTACTTTTACTATCCTTCTCTCGTACTTTTTCACTTTTTCCTTGATCCCCGCGCAAAAGCAAATGTACATATTAAAAGAATACGAAGGTAGTATTATTCAAATTATGAAAAGTTATGATGTCTATTACTAAACATTAACAATTTAAGATGAATCTAGCTAGAGCCTCATCACATGACTATATTTTCCATGTATTTCGTTGTCAAAGGAAATGATGTTGAATCACAAAAATACAAATTTTACAAAAGTACAGAGAGAGTGGATTATAAAGAGTAAATTTATTCTCTAAAATTATGTCAAAATAACTCATCAATCGACAATCGGTATTATTAGTGCTTATTTGATGCTCAATCTTTCTTCTTTTAGTTTTGTATATACATCATTCTCTTCAAAATATAAATATTGTGGAAGGGTATTAATATTACCATCCTTGCCGAAAAGAAATACACTTCTCGTTTCTCGAAGTTGTTTTGTATTTTACGCGGTCTCCAAAATCTAGAAGACCATGAGTGTATCAGATGCACACTATTAAGCTATTAGTGTACCCGAGTTAATACCTCTCATGCTATCAAAATTAGGTAGTATCTACTTACTTACTTGTTAGAGTAAAGCCATAATCTCGTTGTAGTTTGGCGATCTCAGGTGCGGCCGGACACTTTTAATCAGTTGATGAACGCTCAGCCGGCGAGCAAACATGTCGGACTTCGGCTCCATGCATTTGCTAAAGTCATTCAAAACACTTGCAAAACAATTTCCTTGTTTAACTCAACTTAGCAATGATTAAACCTTCTTATGATATTTTCGAAACACGAGCGACATTAGCAGCTTGTTTGAATAGCCAAAATAGGAGGGAAGGGGAGGTGAGGGGAAGATTAATGACAAAAATCCCTTGTTTGAATACCAAGTGAGGAAGTGAAGGATTTGGAGGGGAGGGGAGGGGAATGGAAGGATCCATTTGTAAGAAAATACTCCCTCTAACAATAGAGATAATTGGAAGGAAAACTCATCCTTCTTTCCTCTCCTCCCTTTCTCTTCCCTCCCCTTCCCTTCCCTTCCCTTCCCTCCCCTTCTTTTCCTTCCCCTTTTTTATCCAAACAAACTGTAGAAGTTTCATTAAGGTTCCCTTTTTGTTGTCAAAATAACCTCTATCTTATTTTAAAAAATTGGATTCTTATTCAATTAACCTCAAACATTTAAAACCATCATCAAACCCGGCACAATAGTTAAATACTATTATTTTGTTAATTATTTTTTTCACTTAGAAAACACTTCAAAAGAGGAAGTAAATTTCTTTTATGTGGCAGAATACAAACTAAAATTAATAAACAAGACAAAAGAATGAAAAATGTTTTTTTGCTCAAACCAAAAAGAATTACAAGTCAACATGCTTCTTAAAATACATAAGGTACAAACGAATTTGTTTTAGATAAAACATCATTTTCTCAATGCGGCACGATTCATGCAGTTGGACCTTCAGCCAACAATTCAACAAATAAAATAAGAAATTATCACCAGCAACGATAATCTCTTATTACATAGCTACTTCACTAACATCAATATATTTTTTTGTAAAATGACACTTCTGCACAAAATCACCCAACTTTTACATTTATTTTAGACAAAAGTTAGTTCATACTATATAGTAATTTTCTTTTTCCAGAGTTCACCTTAATATGTATAATACTCTTTTTCAAGAGGGTGCAATTTTTTTTCAGTTAGCCTATCACAATAAGCAACACCAAACAGAATATAGTCCAAACATTTAGTTTTTTCTTGTCTTAGGACAAAGAAAAACTAACGTTTGGTCGTTTAACACTTAACAGCTACAAAAGTTTTAAGAGTTTCTATCAACAAAACTGAACAATAATTACAAAAAAGGTGCTTTGTAACACCAATCACAGAACTGAACAGTGAACTACACAAGGACTCAAGTCTCCTACGAGGACGATCAGAACCTCACTTCTTTACTTCCTCGTATTCCGCTTCAGGTGTTTGATCCCCACCACCTTCAGACCCGCCAGAAGAACCACCACCACCCGCCATATGTTGTCCAATCTTTGAAACCACTGCATTAGCCGCGTCAATCTTGGCCTTAATCAAATCAGCATCATCCTTAGATACAGCTTCCCTGAGATCAGCTACAGCAGATTCTATCTCCTTGACTACATCAGAGGGGACCTTATCCTTGTACTCTGACAAACTCTTCTCAATACTGTAAATCGTAGAATCCGCGTTATTCCTCACCTCGATTAGAGCTTTCCTCTGCTGATCTTTCTGAGAGTGCATCTCGGCCTCCTGCACCATTTTCTGTATCTCAGCCTCTGACAACCCTCCAGATGATCTGATGGTGATTTGCTGTTCTTTGCCTGTTGTCTTGTCTTTAGCAGAGACGGTGACAATGCCGTTTGCGTCAATATCGAATGTCACTTCAACTTGTGGGACACCCCTAGGCGCGGGTGGGATTCCCTGAAGTTCAAACTCGCCTAAGAGTTTGTTGTCTGTAGCCATTTCACGCTCACCCTGATACACTTTGACTCCGACCTGAGTTTGATTATCGGATGCTGTTGAGAATACCTGTCATCAAGAAACATATTTAGAACTTTCTAGCAGGAAAGCAACAAAAAAGGACCAATAAACAGGGGAGAAGAACAAATCAAAGAAAAAATTTATCCCACTCTAGCATCTACAGTCCACTAGCATCTAGTTCCCTTGGTGAAATCTTGTGTTAAAAGATTTATAACTTTGACTGCGTATGGGAACGTACATACAAGACAAAACACAGGTGTAAATACGTATGATCTTATTAGATTCTTATTGATGTATATTTGCCAAAATCTCAAATTTTCGGGACTTTTACTAACACCTGCTTTTTCCACATTTGTCGATGTCAACAATGAAGGCCATGAATCCTGGTGTTCTGTATCTAAGATAATAGATTTTTCTGATGCACCTCCATGAAAATCAGTGTGATTCTAGCCAACTTTCATAGTATTGTATTTAAATGGTTACAGTTATATATTCTATTAGAAGATACCATTACTTCACCCAGGTTTAAGTGTAACCTTCGCCTCTCACCTATATCTACTTCCCAAAGCCACTAAGCATTCGATATAAGATCAGTTTAAAAACAGCCACATTATAGTAACAAAGCAACACGATCTAAAAACATTTTAGATGAGACCTAATCAATGAAAACAGACACAAGAGGCATGGATCTCTCTAGAAGCTTATCAGAAAAATAAAACCACCACAAAGCATAATGTAATGTTCAACGACAAATTTTTTCTAGTCCGAGGGACAGAGGGAAACAACATTAGCTAGGGTTACCTGAGATTTCTTTGTTGGGACAGTAGTATTTCTGTTGATCAACCTTGTGAAGACACCGCCAAGGGTTTCAATACCGAGTGAAAGTGGAGTTACATCCAGAAGAAGTAACTCTTTGACATCCCCACGAAGGATACCACCTTGTATAGCTGCACCCATTGCAACTGCTTCGTCGGGATTGACACCCTTACTTGGGGTCTTTCCGAAAATTTCACTAACAACTTCTTGTACCTTAGGTACACGACTCATTCCTCCAACCAAAAGGATTTCATCCACATCTTTGGTGGATATTCCAGCATCCTTTAAACAACTCTTGCATGGGTCTCGGGTCCTAGAGATCAAATGTTCCACTAAGCTTTCAAACTTTGATCTTGTTAATGTCATATTAAAATGCTTTGCACCAGAAGCATCAGCACTAACAAAGGGCAAGCTTATTTCTGTTTGGGTGGTAGAGGATAATTCTATCTTTGCCTTCTCAGCAGCTTCCCGAAGCCTTTGTAAAGCTAACTTGTCTTGTGATAGATCGATGCCATCGGTTTTCTTGAACTCATTCACCAAGAATTCAACCAAAGCATTGTCAAAATCCTCTCCTCCCAGGAAAGTATCACCATTGGTTGCTTTTACCTGGCGAGAGAAAAAATAACATGATCAGCCAACTTGCCTAGAGCGAGAACCAAGTAACTAAGTTAAAAGCAAACTCACACTTTACCTCAAACACACCATTTGATATCTCTAGAATAGAAATGTCAAACGTTCCACCTCCTAGGTCAAAAACCGCTATGACACCTTCCTTGTTATTAAGCCCGTATGCAAGTGCAGCAGCTGTTGGTTCATTTATAATACGTTGCACATCCAGACCTGCAATCTTTCCAGCATCTTTTGTTGCTTGCCTTTGAGCATCATTAAAATAGGCAGGAACTGTAATTACAGCTTTAGAGATGTTCTTCCCCAGATATGCTTCAGCAGTTTCCTTCATCTTAGTCAGAACAAATGCTCCAATCTGGCTAGGAGAATACTGCTGGCCACTAGTAGTTTCGACCCAGGCATCGCCATTTGGAGCTCTAACTATCTTAAAAGGAACCATTTTACTCTCTTTCTGTGTTTGAGGGTCATCAAAACGCCTTCCTATTAGACGTTTAGTTCCAAAAAAGGTATTTTGTGGATTCGTCACCGCTTGTCTTTTCGCAGGTGTTCCTACCAGTAAATCCCCCTTAGGGTTAAAGGAAACAACTGAAGGTGTTGTCCGACCTCCTTCGGCATTCTCTATCACCTTTGCATTCTGCATAAACAGTTCGACTTCAGCTAAGACAAAAGGTGAGCCTAATCAACTAAAACCTATGGCTGTGAGAGGGATACAGATGTCCAAACCTTTCCCTCCATGACAGCTACACATGAATTGGTAGTACCCAAATCAATACCAATAATTTCCTGACCACTGGGTTTTGAGCTGCAAGATAACGTAATAATATAACAAGTCAACACTAAAAGGCACATTTGGCAACCGGTAATACATGGTGGTAATGATTATGTTTATGAATATATACTACCTACAAAACGAGCCATAAGAGTGAAGCTCAAGTTTCTAGCAACACTAGATATATACCTGAATGGCCTCATCAAACTCATCCACCTGCTGACCAAAGAAGGGGGAAGCAATGACGGGTTCCAATTGCCAGCCAACTGCCCAGAGAAATAGGGATAACAGTAAGTCTAGAGAAAATAGCTTCACTCAAAACGTGCTGATTATGTCAATACAGAAGATGTAAACAAAACCCACAAAGTGATTATCGAGTATAGACCATGTAAGTAAATCTGGCTCTAGACCTGTAGGTCATGCAACAAATAATGCCCAAGCTTGGTCGTACTTTAGTTGGTCTACAAAAGACCGCCTTTGCTTAGTGTTTGAGCTAAAAGGGTCACTGGAAAAGTGGGGATTAACAAAAAGTGCCCCCCTTGGCCCCTTTATGATACATAATGAGACTGTCTCATCTGAGAATTTTCCATTTTGCTTAGAGCTCGTTCTTTAGGTACATTTAGGTCCCAAGTGCCATACGAAAAGGTTATCTCCACGGCTCCCCCCTTTAACCCCTTCTTTCCTCCTCCTCGTATGCCAGGCTTCAACTTATTGCAGTCGCTTAGCCTTAGATGGAAATTAGGCCTCTAACTACCGAAAAAATTTGCAATCAAAACTGACAACATAAATTTCTTATTCTATTTTCCAGTTGAACCCAAGACAACCAAGTATCGTGAATACTATTGTAGTTAGAATTCAAGTATTTTAGGAGTCAACAACATAGCTTCTGTTTATGAAAATTATGTTGGGAAGTTCATCCCAAGTCCCACATGGAAAGAATATAAAGGGAAGGAGCCCTTTATATAGTTGGAGCTCAATACATTAGAATGAGGCCTATTGGGAAGGTGCCCAAAAACAAATCCGTGCGGGCTAGGCCCAAAGCGGACAATATCATTCTAATGTGTGTATGAGCGTGCGTCGGCGGCCCAACAAATGGTATCAGAGCCGGGCGGTTCGGTCCGGGACGGGAGGCTGCCATGGCGGTGCGTGGGAGTCCCTCGTATGTCCTCGAAATTGGTGATCTGGCGAGCCCTTGTATCGAAAGTCTTCCTGGTGTGTTCAGCTGTGTTGAACGGAGGTTGCCCTGAGACTGGTGGTGGTTGCCCTGTAACTCGTGGTCGGAGCGAGTGGGCATGTTGTCCAATGGGTGTGGTCCGGTAGGTGATGGTGTAATCAGGTGGCGGGTCCCGTGGTGTAGTTGCGGTACTGAAAGGGGCAAGTAACAGATCGGGTTTATAGTTCAAAGGAAGGCCATATGAGTTATGTGGTCCTTGGTCTGAGGGAAGGATTGTTGGGAAGTTCATCCCAAGTCCCACATGGAAAGAATATAAAGGGAATGAGCCCTTTATATAGTTGGAGCTCAATACATTAGAATGAGGCCTTTTGGGAAGGTGCCCAAAAACAAATCCGTGCGGGCTAGGCCCAAAGCGGACAATATCATTCTAATGTGTGTATGAGCGTGCGTCGGCGGGCCAACAAATTATACCAATTTATGATACACATTCCTAACACACCTGAAACTCCTAAGTCCTAATATTAGAAACACTAGAATTCTAATTTCTAGTTACAATGGAATTCCTAATATGCTTTGGATTTCTTAACTGAAGCACGCATGTTAGGCTATAAGCTTAGTGATGCTCCCTTGATACTCCTATGGCATAGAATCATCGTCTTGCTCTTGTTATAGCTGATCACCTAAAAGTGGTTGAAGTACTTGTTGTCCTCTATGGTACTTTGCATACCAAGCCTATGAAATTGTTTTGTACTTAGGGTTATTCTTTTCAACTTATTTTTGCTTATTTGAACTTATAAGACCTTATTAAAACCTTATTCGACCTCATTAGACCTTATTAAAACCTTATTCGACCTCATTAGACCTTATTAAAACCTTATTCGACCTTATTAGACCTTAATAGATCTTATTAGACCTTAATAAACCTTATTAGACCTTATCTGAAGGTATAAGGACAGAAAATAAGTTGAGAAGAACGGACCCTTAGTAGTCAATTCGGTCTTCATACTTCTAAAAAGCCTATTTTCCATGATCATACTAAACATATTGAGGGAAATTGTCATTTCGTTCAACATCATTGCACTCTAGCAACCTTACTACTTCACTAAGGTGCCTGGATGATAACTATTTATTTTTTGTTACACAAGTTTGGACATTCGCGATTCACATGCTCTAATTTGGAGGAGACGGAGAGTACTAGGAATTATATTGTAATTAGAATTCTAGCAATTTAGGAAGTATCCTAAGTTCCTAATATGTATGCAGTATGCGTTAAGTTGTTAGATGTTTTAGTTGTGTCAAGAATATGTATAATACTACTATATTGGTCAAATTGTCACTTATAGAAGTTATGTTGGTGACCCTAAAGATCACTCCAACTTTAACACCAAGCTACACACACAAAGATGACATATCACAATTAAACCCACAAAAATTAAGTAACCACAAAAATTACGTGCGGCTAAACACAACCCATATTTACACGATCACAACCTGTATGCCGTATCGTCTCTACTAATTCAATCTAAAAAAGATCACAAATGAAATATAAAACAAAAAAAAAGGAATCATACCGATTTATAAGCAGATAAAGAGGATAAAGAGTCTCTTCGGCGGAGAGATGATCGTAGAAGTACAGAAGCCGCCATAACTCAAAGTTTCAAACAGATAAATTTCAGTGAAAATACAACTTTTGTGTATGATATTTCGATAAATTTTTGATATTGACTTCAGTTTATGCTGCTTAAGTTAGTACGAGTATTTAATTTGGTTGATTTAGGAAGTTCTAGAGAATTTCTGTAAGACAGAGTGTGTGCGTGTATGTTGTTGTTTCTCTAGAGAAGGCCACATTAACCCAGTTACTTCTATTCGGCTTCTTTAATTTACTACACTGCCCCTTCTTATTGTATGCTTTTGTTGATGTTGGGAAGCAAGCATGAGGGTAAAGGTGTCAAATCAGTGGGAAAGTCGTTAAGATGCTCGTGGGGAACAATTTAGCGGGAATGCAAAATTGGTTCCACGTGTTGACGGTAGGAATGGCAATTAGTAGGGTATGAGTCGGGTGTCGGGTCTGGTCAGATCCAGATCCATAGCTATTAATTTTTTTTAGACTCAGACCCGTCCCAAATTCATTGGGTCTAGAATTTTCAGACTCAGATCCTTTGGGTTTGATGGGTTTAGAGTCATTAGTGGGTCCTTTTGAATTTCAAGTTTAATAGTATTTTTTAATCTAATAAATTTATTTCGCCTATTTTATAGGTTCATGTGACCATGGTTAACATGTATCGAAACAATTAACATAATATAGCTCATAAAATCTTAAAAATTTCTGGGTAGACCCAATGGGCTGTTGAACTTCCTTTTAAGATAAAAAGGATAACGAACAAGCCAGTTGAATTTTAAGTACTTAACCATGGTAAATTAAAGATCCAGTGGGCTATATTTCGCCTATTTTTTGAAGAAGTGATGTTCGAACTAGACCCGATCGGGTCGTCCCGACCCCGATTGGATGAGGCTCTATGACTTAGTCAATTGAAGAACTTTAGAGGAGCCAGTTTTGCTCACACCACTGATTGGGTGGCTAGAGTCCCGATTGGGTTTGCTTGGACCTGGTCAGATTCACGTCATATTACATGTCTTTCGAGACTTAAGTCTTTGGAATCCGCATAGTATAAATAGGTTTTGACATCAAGTTGTATCCTATTAAGTCTTTATTCTATTTTATTAAGACTTTCATCATTAGAACACTTAGTTTATTAGCCCTAAGAGTACCATCTTCTTAGTTTTGAAATATTGAAGACATTGGATATCCAATTCATCCTTTCATTTAAGTATTATTAATTCAAGTTTAATTTCTTTATTCTCTTATGTCTTATCTTTAATTTAATTATGTCTTCAATCATGCTTATTGTTTTCATTTGCCATGGTTATGAGTAGTTTTCATTCTAAAATTGAGTTTAGTCCTAGCATAATTGATCGTTTTGCATCTGTTTAATCCCATGTTATTTATTTGTATGATTAAGATTTGACAAGTTTGATCAATTTGCATCATCGTTTAGCCCTAAATAATATTGTCAATGAGAGCTGGAATTAGGAATTCTATGTTGCAAGTTTGTTATTTCATTAATAGAATTTATCAACGAAAGTTGGATTTTGATGTAGATTGACTTGTCACTGGTTTAAATTCTCTCATGGAAATAGTGGGAATTGTGATCGGGGACTTTGTTGATATTGGTTCTCAATGCATCTAATACGTAAGCCATGAAAAAGAAGTATGCGTATTAATTAGACCTTTTGTAGTCAAGAAAGTGGTCTTAAGGTACACTGCTTTTTTAAGAAATGTCATCTCTCTTATATATACTTCAATGGATTAATAATTGGGAGTAGGGGTGTTCAAATTCCGGCTCGGACCGGACTGGAGTGGACCGGTCTGGTCTCCGGGTCAAAGATTTGAATTTTCCGATTTTCGACCCAATCCAGTCCGAAACCCTATATAAACCAGTCTTGGACCGGACTGGTTTTTGTTTAAAAAATATGCATATAAAAAATTTTAATATACATTTTTTTTTACCTTTGATATGTTTGAAAAATTATTGTATTAACAACTAATTGACATTAAAAGTCTCAAAATAAACAATCAATTTTGATTGTTTATTGTTAAAAAAATTTCATAATAATTACCAAAAGTATTTACAAAGTGTTATATAAGTTCAAAACTGGTCTAATTTGGTCCGGTCCGGGGTCTGGACCGGTTTTCCGGTTCTTAAATTTAAGAACTCCGGCCTTCAATCCGATCCGGTTTTGGACCAGTGAACACCCCTAACTGGGAGGTGAATTATACTCATTTCATCTTAGTAGTGATGCTTAGTCTTAGTATCTTATCATCAGTCATTGTCATTGTCATTGTGATCTCTTGTCTATTAGATTGGTTATTAGTACTTGGTTTTTGCCATCATCTTAATATCTTGTACTCCCTATATTCGACCCATTTATGCTATAATATCATTCACCTGCGGTACAAAAATGAGATCCTAACAATTAACAATATTGTATTGGGAACATCACATACAAGCAGCATGACGCTCAACAGGTTCACACTATCTAAGATGTTATGTTATGTACATAGAGCAATTTTTAAACCAGCAAAACTACATACAATAAAACATATAGTAGCTGATAATCACTAACAATAAGTAGATAACAGAATCCTTAAAATATTTCTTCGGACTTATTATCCTCTGCACCTGTTTTAACTTCACGCTCCAAGTACTCTTCCTCTATTGTTTTCTTTAGAATGAAAAGCCTTTGGATAACCACCGGTTCATTAATTTGCTTTGCTTGCCTGATCTCCGTCTCTTCTTGACTTAGATGGTACGCGTCAAGCATGATCTTTATCCATTTATGCAGCTCCTGCGGTGTCCTGCTCCATAAAAGGTAATAAACGAGCAAATGTATCAGATTCTGCAAAATCTTGTTTAAGACCATCTCACAAATTACTTGTTACTACAACAACCTGACCGATAACGTTTCTGGAAGGTAATTTTCTACTGTCAAATAAAATATAAGTGGCGGATTTTGCCAAAAAAAATCTCACTACATACTCCCTTTGTTTTCAAATAGTGAAATAGAAGTTTCAGCTTGATTTTCATGTTTGCCAACAACACAACTTTGAGTATTGATAAACATTTGATATTTTGAAAATATATATAGAGACAAATCCAATAGTGTTTTACATAATAGCATGATTTTATTCATATTACTGTAAACATGGCCAAAAGTGAGGTATGTGAAAAGCGCCAAAAGTCAGACAAGAATATCTTTTTTAAGAGCTTAAAAACAATAAAAATCATAACTGTCGGAAGGAAATGAAAAGCCTTAATTTGTCTTACGTGTAAAGACCATGAGGATCCTTGGCTTCATGTTCCCCTCCTGGGCAGAAAGCCGTGGCCAACGCAGAGAATCTCTCTTCAGGGTCTGTTATGTTAAGCAAGTGCTTTAGCAGTTTAATTTCTTTAGGGGATATGCTTCTCAGGCTGCTTTTTGTAGTTTTATAGATACGATACATGATCTCTTTCACCTGCAAATCATACATAGAAAACTGATGTTGCAGAAGATAATCATTACTATTTAGGCAAGCAGAGTTCTAACATTATACCTCATTCTTCATGGTCGAGGACTCTCTTGCTTTAGCCCAAGCACTATTTATCAATAATATCAATGAAGAGTCAAGTTGCTTTCCCTTAGCAAAACTTTTTATCTTCTCACACGCAATATCAATTGAAGGAGAGTTCAGAATGTCATCAAATTTAGCTTGAGCAGTGTCAAATGTTTCCACAATCTCTAACGTGTTATCATAAGCAGAGACTGCAGACAAGCACCTTGCAGCAAGCCTCGCAACACCTGCTCATTAATTTTTTTTTTCAAGAAGTGTAAGACAACCAACTCCATTTACACAATAATTGATCCTACCATAAGCTTATTGATCGTCACAGAGTAAATTAACAAGCTATTGATAAGGCCCTTGAGAATTCATGGACGGGTCATTCCACACAGCCTTGAAAGATGCAGTGCAAGAGCTCAGTGAACTGACAACTGGCACTTAGACTACACAGAATAATGGAAGAACTCTGAAGTTCTTGAGCATGCAAAACCGATGCAGCCCTAGAATCCTATATGACTAATCTTAAAAAGGATAAATCAGCACCATACTACCATAAACCTTACCTTGTGTACAATTTTCCATGCAAGGAAGAAAGAACCAAACAAAGCAAAGCTAATCAACAGTTGTATTTCCCCCAAGAAAATGTACTTCAATGAAAAATTCTACTCCCTCTGAACGGATTACATGCGACGATTAGACGTTTTCTACTCACACTTTATGTCAAAATTTTGCAAGTAATGCGTTACGGAGGGAGTATGTTATAGACCGGAAATGATGGACTATGTAGATGATAATGTAAGGAAAGAAATGGTGATTTTAATGGTGATATAAGAACTAGAAATGGAACTTGGATTGATATGATGAAAATATTACATAAACCCTAAGGGATAATACAAGCTAAGTACTACACTACAAAACATTCATTCTCTCATTAATTTTCATGATGATCACTCTCTCTCTACTTAGCCCTATTTATAGATAAGTTTACCCTAAAACTTCTACTAAGTTCCTAGTCTCTAATTTATTATAAACTACCAAAAGTACCCTTATCCTATTAATATCCAGTCATTACAGAGTACTATTCTATTAGAAAATGTTTTGTGTCCAACCAAACAAAGCCTCAAGGATCTAAATTTGGAAGAATGGTTATTTAGAAGAGAAAGAAGCACATTCACAAACACATGGTAATTAGAAAATATGATAAACATGAAGTAAGGAAGAAGGGATCACAGAAGGCAAATGCACTGCCACGTTATTGCTAAACTATTAAGCACTTATTCCAAACTCCATGGTGACTTTTGTAAGGTTCTAAAAGCATTATCTTGCTGTTAGCTATGCATAGCCAGGTAGCTTAATAAGGAAAGGATGTCAGCGACCTTCATAAACCAGTGCACTTGTTATATCTTCTAACTACTCTAGGAAATTAAGGAATAAATTGTGAAGCTGACTGAGGTACCAAACAAGTCAAGGGAAGTAGAGTGGCAGTCAAAATATATATCAAGGAAAAACAGAAATGCCTATGGTCGTATGATTGATTTGTCAGAAGTGAAACACAAGATCTTCCAAAGGAACCAATTTGCAAGTTCACAATGATCCCGAAAAGAGCGGTGCATGTTATTTCTCCATATTTGTAAAATGGGCTTGTCCTGCTCAACAAAGAGGGGTGGTGAATTGGAATCCTTTCAGGCCCAAGGAAACTCTTTATTCCAAAACCAACAGGGAGTGGAAGGAATAACACCCTAAACCTATAAGGCACTAATGTTTTCTCTCTTTCTCCAATGTGAGACAAAGTACTCACACATATATGGGTTTCCTTTCTCATCCTAATCCATAGCAATAGTACTCGCAGATAAACGGGGTTCCTTCTTGAACCTAAGTCCATAGCAATAGTAATAAAGAGTCAAAGACCGCTTCTACACAACCATTTATCTAGCTCATCATATTTCCAAATGAGTTCGCATGCCCTCTATTGATGCAACTTGGCTTTCTTAATGCACACATTAATGACTATATGGGTCCCAAAAACAATCAGCAAAGGTATCATATGGTTAAAATTTCAAGCATCTGAAAACAGTGTTCAGTTGTTTACATACTATAACAAAATTCAAGTAAACGGGATCATAAGCATTCCACTTGATAAAACTTAACAGAAAGTAACCTGGCATCAAGCATGCGTAATCAAATGAAAGTCTAGATATTTCACACCCAGAACATATTGATTGTTTCTATAATGAAGGTATAAAACGATTCATTACCATCGCGGTCCTCCAAACTGTCATAATTCTTCTGAAGTAATGTGAGGTGGCGAAAGAACTCCGCATTGAAGTCTCTACGCCGTTTAGCAACAATCGCATTAATATCAGTAGGATTATCTTCTATTTCCTTCAAAAGCTCAGTATTTCTTTCAATTTCATCATCAATCTGCAATGCTCATGCCTAAACAATATCAATCTACACACATCTAGGAGAAAAATCAAAATAAGCTAATATCAACAACTACTCCTTCACATATCCAACTCCTTTGGTTCATGTGTAATGGGGCTTTCTAAATTCAAAGAAGCTAAACAAATCTATAGTACCTATGACCACATGATATATTGTAAGTCAGACTAACACAAGAACTTTGTTCATTCCACCTTGTTATTACAGAATGAGACGATAAAGACTAATAGAACGTGAAACAATAAATAGCACACACAGAGTTTAACGTGGTTCACTAGTAATGTGCTAGCTACATCCACGAGACCAGATGAAGAGTAGTTTTATTTCGGAGAGAACCAGAATACAAAATACACATGTGTTAGGCAACACTAATCACTAGATAGATTTCTGAATGATACGGCAATTCGAACCAACAGCTAATTCAAGGCATATCCAACACACCTCATTTCCAGAACCAGCTAAAGTTGCTCGTAGATTCAAAAGAGCAACTCCTACGATTGCATGATCTTAATCATCTTACCCCATGTTTGAGATGAGTTAATCATTACTCAAGCTGCATTTCAATTTACAAGGAGACACAAAGGCCAAGCAAAAGGTTAAGTACAAACTACACTCATGTGGGGTCTTGTTAGATACGTGTCCATATGTACATTTCAACTATTACCTTCTTATAGCAATTACTATTCCGCAATAAAGATAGTAATGGTCAAAATTGTTCGCTTTGCTAGAGACTATGCAAAACGCAAATGGGAAGTTCATAATGAGACGCACAGAGTATTAGATAAACTAGCTAGCAATAAAAATCAACTACCTTCATAACTTTTCTAACCAAAGAGTTAAGCTTTTCCTTCAAAACAGGATCAGTGGCCATATCAGCTCGAATTCGGCATCTGCCATAGAACTTATCTCTGTATTTCTTCCATTCATCCCTAAAAGACAAATACTTTCTCCAATCTTTAGGCCTAGGTTTCTCATTCATAAACAAATCAATCATCTTATCACAAAATTGGGTCATTGTAAAACCCTCAGCAATTTCAACCTCTGCTTCATCTTCCACCATTTGGGTACCACCCAATTCAGCAGCATGAACATCTGAATTCCACAATAAAATTGCTAAATTTAGTAAACAAGAAAATTAAGAAGTACCCAGGTGATGAAATTTACTTACTGGTTCCTGAATTGGAGATTGAACACTTGAAGCTGAGATTTCTAGCTGATTTTGAGGGTTTTAGAGTGTGGGAAATGAAGATTGAAGAGAAAGGATGAAGCTTTGAAGAATGTAAAATTTGTGAAGAGGGAAGAAGTGAATCAATGGAGAGAGATGTTGGGATGGAAATTGAAAGCTCTAAACTCATTAAGCTACAATTCATCTTTTTCCAAGCTCTTGAATGATTTTGAGGGTTTTAGAGGTTTAGATAATCCTAGCCTTCAAAGTCCAATTATTTCATTCTAGTCCTTCCCTTTCTAATTCTTCAATTACTATTAGAAGGAACTCATGACAGATTGTCCAAAAAGGCTATCTAATTTTAATGATAAAATTAAATAGTGCATGTCCAAATAAATTTATAAAGTCTAAAGAATTTTAATCCATTTGTCATTTCTTGTACTCCTCCAACACGTCATCTTCCTCATTTTCAGTAGTGCCAAAAGAAATTAAACTAGTGTCAAAAGAGATAAAATTGCCACAAAATAAATTAAATTGGTGCCAAAAGAAATTAAACTGGTGCCAAAAGAAATTTAAGTTGGTGTCAAGAAAGTAATTGACGCAACATGGTCTAGGAAGGAGAGAGTGGGTGGCTGTTGGGTCTACCTAATTTTATCGGGCTTGAGCCCGCCTAATTTTAACATTATAATTAGGCGGTCTCTTGCAAGACAAGCTGAGAAATCACATACTCCATCCGTCCAACAATATTTTTAATAGTTTGACCTCTTTTAATAATTTGACTTTTTTTCCGACATTTTGATTTAATAATAATATTTAAAATTAAATGTTACTCTATGTAAGATATTATTGGATTTGCTAATATGTATAACTCAAAATATTAAATTTTTATAATTTTTTGCAAATAAATAATTAGAGGTATCAATAGTTAAATTTGTACACGCGCAAGTCAAATTGTTGCAAGTTTTATGTCATTTACTACATCAACGTTGTCTCACTTAACTATGATGCATGTGAACCCTGCTTTCTAGCTATAACATTTAGGTTTTGTTCATTTCAACTTATTTTATTTATCTGAAATTACTGGACCTTTTTATTAGACCTTATTCAACCTTATTAGATAAAACTTTATTAGATTTATTCGACCTTATCTAAATTTATTACAACTGAAAATTATTTATAAAGAACGAACCCTTAAAGGATCTTATATAGTTCACTCATGAGACAAAAAAATTGTGCATAGAAGTAGAGTCAAGGGACGTCCAAGGTAAACAAAAATATTGGGGGAAAAACAACGGAAATGAAGTAAGCGAAACATAAAGAAAGAAGGGATAAACGCCAAAATTTTAAAAAATATAAAATAAAATAAATCTATTGCAAAATGGTAAGTGATAAAGCTCCTAGTCAAGGAAGTTACGTTTTTTATTTAAGTGTTAAAAAAATGTCAATCTTAGCCAATTAATATAGATTAACAAAATGCCTAACTATTAGTCCATTACTAAGATTAGTGGTTGGCTCAAAATCAACCGTTAATGGGACGAATAACTGTCTCTTAGTTTGGACCATTAATGCCCTTAAAGTAGTAACAATTGCCTTAAAATCCCGTCGTTACTACCCTTAGCAGTCTACTAAACGTTTTTTACAAAAAAAAATAATATACTATGGTGGTTGTCGTGGATGGTATGAAGAGCAATTGTTTTAGATTGGTGTAAGGTTAGAATTACTTTTAAGAGGAGAATTATTCAGGAAAAGTTTCGACAATTTCACAAGAATATATTTATTCACCAAAATATCTATAAAATACTTCATCTGTTTCTTTTTATTTGTTATAAATAATGTGAGAACTTTTTGGTCGAAGCAGGACAAACAAAAAAACAGAAGTAGTATTTTTTCTAGGTAAAAGAAATATCTTTTTATTTGTTAATGCTCCCTCCAAAACAACTACCACTAGGAAAAGAAAGAAAACAGATAGTCACACACAAAATTCCACAAGGAAACCCAAATCTTCCCTTCAAAGCATTCCAAAGAGAAATGAGTCAACTCTTTGAAGCAACTAACTTATCTCCATCTTAACTGATCTCTAACTCCATTACCAATTCATAAGGTATATCTTCATCTTTCATAGTATAATTTCGCATAATTCATGCTACTTTTATACCTTACTTTACTAGCAATTAATTTCATTTACCACTGATAAAATTAGGGTTCTTAATTATAGTTTTATGATAATTTCCAGGCAATTTATCTTGAGCTTGTAGAGATGGCGAAAGCTGGAGGAATTACAAATGCGGTGAATGTAGGGATTGCAGTTCAAGCTGATTGGGAAAATCGCGAGTTCATTTCTCATATCTCTCTTAATATTCGCCGTCTATTTGATTTCCTTGTTCAATTTGGTAATTCTCCTTTCGAATGTTAATTTTTCTTGTTGTTATGATGAATTTTGATGTGATTTGTAGTGTTTGTTTGATTTTGGGATGTTTTTCAATTGAAATGTTTGTGAAATGTTTTGTGGGAATTTTTTGAATAGAATTTGTTGTCCAATTTCTGAGCATTATTATTCAATTATTGGAGCATTATATCGCCAATTGCATGCTTTTCGCCACAAATTGATGCTGGCGATAGGGTTTGTACGTTTTATGCAACATGTTATCTGCTACTGTTTACTCCACAAGTCTCGTTTGAGAGGCTGATTGAGATCTGAGAGGACAGATTTTTGTTTTAGGGATTGAATCCTTGTTTGGGGTTTATTTTGAAGAATTTCTTGTTTTTAGGGATTTTCTGGACCAATATTTGTTTAATCTTGAGGTCAGTTCGATGTTGCCCCTTAGAGCCCGTCCTCCCCAACTTATTTTCAATTTAGTTATTTTCTGTTAAGCTCAGCTCTACACAATACCTCCCCTAAAAAAAGCTCTACACAATACCTTTACTCTCACATGTGAGTGATTTCACCATCCCATTCAATATATCCTCCGTCCCGTATTAGATGATGCACTTTCCTTATTCGTCCGTCCCACATTAATTGATACACTTCTATAAATGGCATTGAAGTACAATAGAGGTTTTTTTGAATATTATTGGGTTCCCACATTTAATTAATTTAATAACCCCACCCACCCCAAACCCCTATGATATGCCCCACCAATATGTACTTTATGTACTAAAACAAATGTCAATAATCAACTACTCTCAATAAAATAAGTTAGTCAAATAACACTCCTAAAACACTATGTCAGTCAAACTGTATCATCTAATATGGGACGGAGGGTGTACTTTAATTCAGTTTGGTTGTTTTCAGTTTTTTTCTGCAATTTAGTTCACTTCAACTGTTTTCAGCCGAAGAGAACATACCCTTAATGATAGGCTTTGTTAATGTAGCACGGGTACTTCACGTAAGACGCGTCCCTGTATGCAACACATCTCCGTACTGTGGATGCACCGTACCCATTCTATTTTAATTTTCAGATTTTTCGTTTGCCGTCCCCGTCCCTGTACCCAGTTTTGTCCATGTGCCCAACTTGGTGCAACCTAAGTGTCCGGGAACACTCCCTCCTTTAAGTACCTTTACATCTCTACAACGGGAAAACTCAGCGAAAACTGAAGCAAGGTGAAGATGCCGAGCAAGAAGTGGAAAGTGCTAATTTGAAATGGAGGAAGAGTTCTGTAGTTGGAGATGTGTGGGCAAGACAAATTAATTGTTTGGTTTTGCAGTAGATTAGGATCTCATGACTTAATGTTCGTCCATGTCCCAAGGATGGTTTTACCCAATTTTCATAGGTGGAAAAGTGAGGAAAGAGAAGGAGTTGAACCTTGAACTACTAATTGCTAGGGATGGTTGTATTGATTTTTAGGTCAATGCAAAGTAGTATATGAATACCAATGTTGCTCCATGTGGGTGACTAAACTATGCAATTCTACAATGTGGAGGGAGACAAGAGTAGTATAGAATAATTGGTGAGACTACCAATCACAGCGGTATCACATATGGCTCATTTGATAACCCAATAATAGATAGTGGTGGTAATTGTGTTGAATTTGTATGTGGTTTTCTAATGGAACGCCCATGTCAATTTCCTTGGGAATGGGCACCAAAAGTGTGAATTTCCATAACCACATTCAATACTTCACCTCTAAATGATGGTATGGAAAAGTTATGGATAAATAAAGGTATTTTGGTTGATCTAGCATTCCCGTGTACATTTGCAAAAGATTTATTCCATAAGTTACCTTATTAATTTGTTACAATTACCATCATATTACTGTCAACCAAGTGTGCCTTTAGGAGTATATGTTTGGCTGACTGGATTGAAGGACAATGATAGGTGTATCCCTAGATTTGGCTTTAACTTCTGCAATCGAGAATCTTTGTTTAGGTTGTTTTTTTTGGTGAGGTTATCTTTTTGATTCTGGCCTTCCTTCCTGTCCATGTAACATACTCCTTTCACTGTAGTTTTAACCAGTTCAATTTTCCTACTTTTGTTATGTTGAGATGCCAAAGGAGAGTCTATCCTCATTCTTGTGTACTTGATGGTATTGCCGTATTGATGATAAGCGATGCATATACTCGGTCCAATCATAGGGATTTGTGTCCCTATATCCATTGCCCACAGCATCCTGTGCGCAATGTTCAAATCCTTTTTAAATAAAACTTAATTATGCAATTTTGTTTTGGCAAATTGTGAATGCTATGGTATCCAGATTATGTTTTACTATGTTATATCTGCTTTTACAAACTTATAATGTTAAAGAGTTCAAATGTGCTTGTTTAACTTGGTGAGTCATGCTAAATCTTTTTCAGAGGCTACTACAAAAGGTAAACTGGCAGCACTCAATGAGAAGCTCGACACTCTAGAGCGTCGCCTTGAAGTGCTTGAAGTACAAGTGAATACGGCATCAGCCAACCCTTCTGTTTTCAAGTGATGTAATTAGACGATGTTTCTAATCTAGGAAAAATTACTTGTTGTAATGCATAGCTGTTGAAATTGCTCAACATAGTTTAGTTGGAAAGCAGTATATCCTTGTATCTTCATACTAAAAATTCTCATTAGAATGAACATAAGACTACTGTTTTGCTGCGATAACTTGAATCTTGATCAACTATGGTGATAAAGAATCGTCCTTGATAGGGTTTGCCCAATCTATCACCGTGATGTGCCTAACGCGCAAATCACAAATCTTTTCAATGTATGAACAAATTCAATGGGAGGAAAAAAAGAGTACTTAACAGTTTCCATTCTGTATATTTAGCCTTGCAATGTTTGATCTCATTGGAACATGTCTTACAGTCTTAATAGCCCTTAATTCCAGTGTTCCCTACTCAGTCAAAAGTCACAAACCTCATGAAGTCGGAAACAACACCAATTATAAGGAAACTAGTTTTTTCGACTTGGGTGATACTCCAATGAAAATTGCATGATAAATTGTATTCTCTTCGTTTCTTTTGTTTGTCCTATTTACTATAGCTCCAAATGCCAAGGAGAGTGATGTTATAAGCATATGGGTGGGGACAACAATTAAAAAGTTCACTTATTTTATAGTAAATTGGTGATTAAAGTAGGTGAGAGAAGATTATGAGGTACATATGAGGCAAAAAGTAATAAAGTAGGGGTAAATGGGTAATATTATTTTTTCATATAAGGAAAGATAAAAAAGTAGGACAAACAAAAAGAAACGGACAAAAAAAACGGAAGGAGTATTTGGCATATTTAAGGAAACAAATTACTAATCATAAAAGTTGGTGGTGAAAACTAAGATTTTATCATTATTTCACAGCCTTAACAAGTCCTTCCTACTTTTTATCCTTTTGAGATTGGGCACTGCTTTGAGTTTTAAGTTGTAACTAGTATTTAGGCCCAGACGATGCTCTGGGATATATATGTATTATAATTTACTACTTTAATACAATTAAAATTTAGTGTAAAAAGATGTTAGAAAAAAGTCATAGACTAATAGTTTTATTCATAAATACAATTAACATATTGTACCTTGATTATTGTTTTTCATTGAAAACATATAATATCATTATTACTATTGATAAAAGCACCAACAAAAATATAATGGCACAATGGTTAGAGTATTGATCTTGCACACTCGAGGTCAAGGGTTCGAAGCTTCTCATGGGCAATTTTTTTATGAGAGAAACGTTGATAAAATATTGTTGTAAAGAAGGGAGAGTGACACGTGGCGGATTGCAACGTGTGCTTACGCTTTTTAATATATATATAGATTAGAGGCAATATAGCTCAACATGAATTTAACGCAAAACCAACGAGTTGATGCGATCCAACCTGTTTATTAAATGGGTTGGGTGAAGGTCAGGAACGGAAGCACATTGAGTCAGGTGGGGTTAATTTTGTAATTTTGCCTTACAAACAAAGAATTTTGCAATTTTCTTATAAAATTGACTATCATTCAAGTGCATTCGACCACGAAAACGCTCCAATGTGATCGAATTTTGAACCCACTAAAATGTTATTAATTCAACTTTTACTCCACTAAATATTTTTTCTAGATCAACTACTGGTTAGGGTTGAATTATTGAACCTGGGCCTGACAATTCGTTTATCAACATGAATTGTAGTATTTTAAAGTTTTCTGTGACACCCCGACAATTCTCTATTTTTTAAAATACCTTTTTCCCACAAAACATAGACTCATTGAAATATTATTGTCCGTGTGAAAACATGGGGGGAGGAGGAGAGAGATAAGGTGGGGTGGGGGGTATAAATTATTCTTTTTTTTATTTTCTATTTTTTTTATTTTTTCATGTTTTTTAATTCAAACAAAACAAAACAACAACAACAACAACAACAACTAAGCCTTATTCCCAACGTGATTTGGGGTCGGCTAACATGAATCGTCAACTGAAACCGTTGCCAAAGGAGATGACATTGACAAGAGTGAAAAAAAGTTTTTAAAAGAGTTGAAGTTTTGAGAATTTTTAAAAGAAGGTTTTTAAAAACAAGGTTTACACCAAAAAGTTTTAAAAAAGATTTTCAACAAAAGGTTTTAATACCAACACAATTGAGAAAAACAAATAAATGCAATAATCACACCCCTTCCTCCAAATAGATATTGCCCCTCCACCCACTTCTATCCAACGCCATGCTCTCCTCAATTCCAAGTAACCTCATATCACTTTCAATTACCTTCATCCAAGTCATCTTAGGTCTTCCCCTACCCCTTACAATTTGATTACTCCTCCACTCTTCAATTCTTCTCACCGTTGCATCACTTGATCTCCTTTTCACATGACCAAACCATCTTAACCGATTCTCCCTCATCTTTTCTTCAATGGATGCAACTCCAACTTTTTCCCGAATCACTTCATTTCTTAATCGGTCATTCCTTGTGTGACCACACATCCACCGTAACATACGCATCTCCGCCACGTTCATCTTATGAACGTGAAATTGTATCACCGCCCAACATTCGGTGTCATATAACAAAGCAGGCCTAATTGCCGTACGGTAAAACTTTCCCTTCAATCTTTGGGGAATGCTAGAATCACAAAGGAACCCGTGGACCAACCCGCGTTAATTATATGAGCCACGTCTCCATCCAGTTCTCCATCCTTTTGGAGAATGGATCCAAGGTAACGAAAGACGTTCGATCCTTGAACCACTTTGCTATCCAAAGTGACCGCCCCTGCTGCGCTGCTTGTAACCCCACTGAACTTGCACTCCATATACTCCGTCTTACTTCTTCTCAATCTAAATCCACGGGCTTCTAATGTATCACTCCACAATTCCAACTTACTCTCAACACCTTCCTTTGTCTCATCAATCAACACAATATCATCCACAAACATCATACACCACGGTATATCATCTTGAACTGACCTCGTTAGTTCGTCCATGACTAAAGCAAAGAGAAAGGGGCTAAGTGCAGAACCTTGATGCACTCCGATCGTAATAGGGAACTCTTCTGTCCTCCCCATCGTAGTCCGCACACTCGTAGTTGCCCCCTCATACATATCATTGATGATATCTATATATTTTTGTGAAACACCTTTCTTTGCCAACGCCCATCAAAGTATTTCTCTTGGTACTCTATCATATGCCTTCTCCAAATCAATGAGAACCATATGTAGATCCTTCTTCCTATCACTGTAAGGTTCCATTGTATGTCTCATGAGGTGGATGGTCTCTATAGTCGATCTTCCTGCCCCACCAAAGTCTTTGCTCAATCACTCGTTCCCAGAATTTTATCGTATGACTCATTAGTTTGATTCCTCGGTAGTTGGTACAATCTTGTACATCGCCTTTGTTCTTATACAAAGGAATCAAAGTACTCTTCCTCCACTCTAATGGCATTTTGTTGTGTCTCCAAATCATGTTGAAAAATGTTGTCAGCCGTTCGATTCCTCTCCCCCCTAAACACCTCCAAACTTCGATAGGTATGCCATCTGGCCCCGTAGCTTTCTTCAATCCCATCTTTTTTAGTGCTGCAACGACTTCTCCCTTTTGAATCCTCCTCATAAACTCTCGATTTAACATACTTGGCGGGAGGTGTACATCCCCGATGTCTTGTGCGTTATCACCATTGAACAAGGTATCAAAGTACGTCCTCCATCTATCTTTTATCTCCTCATCCTCCACAAGCACTCTTTGGTCCACACCTTTCTTATGTCTCTTGTCTTCCTGTCACTCATACGCGCAATTCTGTAAATGTCTTTTTCCCTTTCTTTCGTATCCAATTTTGCATAAAGCTCTTGGTTTAACTTTGATTTAGCTTCCCGTACTGCCTTCTTTGCTTCTCTTCGAGCCTCTTTGTACTTCTCATAGTTCACATTGCTTCTATCTTTTCCCAAAAGTTTATAGCCTTCTTGTTTGTTTTTTATCGCTTGTCTCACCTCCTCGTTCCACCAAGATGTGTCCTTACTCGATGGTACAGTTCTTTTAGATTCTCCAAGGACCTCTTTCGCCACTTCCTTTATACTAGGTTCTATCTTTGTCCATGTCGAATCTACGTCCATTTCCGTGTTACAACACCAAATACCTTTACTAGCCATCTTAGCTAAGAAGTTCTCTTTGTGCTCCTCTTGGAGCTTCCACCACTTGATTCGCGGCTCCACATTGGGTCTTCGCTTTCTTAAAGACTCCTTACCCCGGAAATCAAGTACGACTAGTCTATGTTGGGTGGCTGCGCTCTCACCCGGTATCACCTTGCGGTTTGTATAACTCTTCCGCCAAGCATTCCTTACTAAAAAGAGGTCAATCTAACTCGCGTTACTTCCACTCTTATACGTCACAAGGTGAGATTCTCTTTTCTCAAACCAAGTGTTCATAATACTAAGTCCATATGCTAATGCGAAATCCGAGATACAACTTCCAGCTTCATTTCTCTCCCCATACCCAAAACCTCCATGAATGCTCTTAAAGCCAACTCGACTAGTGCCCACATGTCCATTAAGATCCCCACCAATGATCATTTTTTCACTAATAGGCACTCGATGCACAACCTCCTCTAAATCCTCCCAAAATTGTTGTTTAATAGATGCTTCCAATCCCACTTGCGGCGCATATGCGCTTATGATAGTCACCGCCTCCCTCCCTAATACTAGCCTGATACTCATAATGCGGTCGCTCTGCCTCGAAGCTTCCACCACATCATCAATATATTCCTTATCAATAATGATGCATACTCCATTCCTACTCTTATCCTTTCTGGAGTACCAAAGCTTATAACCCCATGGGGCTAGTTCTCTTGCTTTTCCACAACCCACTTGGTCTCTTGAAGGCACATTATGTGAATCTTTCGCCTCCTCATAACCTCCACCACCTCCGCCGATCTTCCTGTCAAAGAGCCAATGTTCCATGTTCCAAAGTGCATCCTACTACCCCGACCACTACCACGACCACTACCATGGACTAGCTTCTTTACCCGCACCCGTCCCTGATGCGGGAACCCTTGCATATTTGACACCACCCCCGGGCGCCGGGATGGCGCGCCGCTTCCGGGCGACGACCTATCAACCCTTGCATACTTATCACTACACCCAGGTCTATGAAGTGCAGCGCGTCGCTAGTAGGGAACGCCCCTACGTTTTTCATTTGTCGATTCATGTCATGATATGGGGCTATGTTTTACGCTGGCTGCCCCAAACCTACCGCAACTCTACTCCTTTATCCGGGCTTGAGACCGACAGTGAATATCACACAGACACTCACAGGCGGAGTTTAATTCAAACTAAAGTATAATTAAAATACTTAACGGAATACTTAATATTCGTTAGTAGTTTATACTGGCCTCAGTGACACTAAGCTAAATCGAAAATCAGGGGATAATCTAGCTATTGCCTATTAGCCTTAACCTCAGAGATACCTTAGGAAATTTCACTTAGCTTTTTAGTTTCCAAATCCTTGGTCAAAAGCTCATATCCACATATTGGAAGATTTTATGTACAAGCCACTAATGTAGATAGTTTTTAATGTATAAGAAGACATTTATATCAGTCAAAAGACAGTGTTGAGGTCTTGAGGAGGAGCTTGTGTAGAATTGCACCGGCACAATAGCAAACAAGAAGTTGGAATCTGGAAGAAATGAAATGGTGATGACTTTGGTTTGTGGTTAAATGTCATAATGAGATTTCATAATCAAAAGCCTAAAATTTAATTGATTTAGTCAAATGTCCCAATGCCTCTTCCTTTCTTCCTTTTGTGCTCCAGCTGGTTTCCTCAAGTTAAAAAACCCACAATGTTTTGTGTGGGTTCAATTCATCTTTCTTCAAACCTCACTAATCATTCACGACTTTCACTTTCTATTGATATAGACTATAGTAATACTTGTAGTAGTAGTTGTTGGAGTTGACAACTTTAATAAGAGTTTGAAGCTCAAGAATTAGTGACTATAAATCTTGAATGTGATTGTAAAGTAAACATTCTTTTTTAGCATACTTTAATGTTTCTTTTAGCAAACATTTGTCGGTAAGAAAGGGTTCTTGTTTAATTTTAAATGATGATATATACTTTAAACGATGAAATTATAAAATACACAAAATGTTTTTTTTTGGGCCTGTTCTCTTTAGGATAATTCAGCTGAATTGAACTGAATTGAACTGAACTGATTGGAGCTGAACTGATTGGAGCTGAACTGAACTGATTGGAGCTGAACTGAACTAAACTGAACTGAACTGAACTGAACTGATTGGAGCTGAACTGAACTGAACTGAACTGAACTGATTGGAGCTGAACTGAACTGAACTGAATTGAATTAAATTAAACTGAATTGAATTAAATTAAATTAAATTGAATTGAATTAAATAAATATATAAATAATATTTAAACAATAATAATATGAATATTAAATAAAAATTATAATGATAAGTAATAATAATGAATAATAATAATAGTATGTTGGATATTTTTAAATGATAGTTATAAATAAATAATATTAATAATCATAAATTATTATTAATAATAATGATGAATAATGATAATTAATAACAATTACTCCCTCCGTTTCTTTTTGTTTGTCCCATTTACTGTAGCTCCAAATGCCAAGAAAGATGATGTCATATGCATGTGGGTGGGGACAACAAGTAAGTAGTTCACTTATTTTATAATAAATGTAGTGATTAAAGTAGGTGAGAGAAACTTTTAAGGTACATATGGGACCAAAAAGTGATAAAGTAGGGGTAGATGGGTGATATAATTTTGTCATATAAAGAAAGATGAAAAAGTAGGACAAACAAAAAGAAACGGACAAAAACGGAAAGTAGGACAAACAAAAAGAAACGGAGGGAGTATTTTATAGTCTTTGTATTAATATATTAATACTTGATGATGATTATATAATAACAATAATATCTAAGAAGTAAATTAATATTAATTAGATTTAATAATATAATAATATTTAGTAATAAAATAATGATTGGGTCGGACCGTGCAAAATTGCATCATAAACCATTTTGACGTGATTTGATTGGTTTATGTTTTTGACCTAAACCATGTTCCTCCCTAATGATAATAGTAATAATAATGAGTAAAGCTATAATAAACAAAATAATATATAGATATAATAATGATATATGATACTTAATAATAATGATATAAAATAAATAAATAATAATAATAATAAGAGTAATTAGTAAAATAAATTAGACCAACATAATAATAATATTTAACATAATGGTTATAAAAGAATGGAGTTGAACTGAACTGAACTGAACTGAATTGAACTGAACTGAACTGAACTGAACTGATTGGAGCTGAACTGAACTGAACTGAACAGAACTGAACTGAACTGATTGGAGCTGAACTGAACTGAACTGAAAATAAGTTGGGGAGAACAGGCCCTTTGTTTGCGACTTTTTATTATATATATATATATATATAATTAGTTGAATCAATTTTTTTTCTAAGATATAAAGAGGAAACTTAGTTATCCTTGTTTCAAGGATATACCCCAAAATTAGTTGAGTCCATTAAATATGAGACTAATGATTGAATTAACACCATTTCCTACTAATAAACTTGTTGTTCATCCGGGTGATGTCCCATTTCATGATTTATAAGTTGACATTAAATGTTTACTTAAATCTAATAAGATGTAAATTTATTTTTATAGTCTGAGATAAATTTATTTTTCCAGTTTTTTAAGATTATAAATTTCTATTTAATGTACCATTAGAAAAAATTACAGAAAATGTTATTACTTGAATAAAAGCTTGGTACAAAAATTGGTTTACCGAAAATTAATTAAATTTAGTTCATAACTATAATTTTTTTTCCAGCTATAAGAAAATCTTTAAAGTATAAAACATAAGTTGATATTTTTGATGATTAGTTTTGTTATAAAAAAGATAGTTTATTAACTAAAAATGTTGTATTTTGTTTTTCAATGTTTGTTATCGTTCTTAAAAAGTTTCGTATATTAGAAAATAAAGTGTTCCTAAAGAGAAAATAAAAGCATTTATTATTTAGGTCGATAGCCTGAAAGAGACTCGATTCGAGAGAAATAAAAGCATTTATTGTTTAGGTCGATAGCTCAAAAGCTCGGTTATTTGCCTTAACTAACCAATGGTTAGAACTCAACTCATGTTAAAATCCTCAAATATGAGCTTATCTTGTGGCTCGACAGTCAACACAAGTGACTCAATCCAATTAAAGTTTTGTAAATAGGATATAGCTCTTGTCCTCCTTTGTGGAGAACAAAGGCTTTCTTTCTCTCACCAATGTGTGATTTCATAAAGTATTCCCTTATTCTCTTTTGTAAAGAACACCATAATATCTCCAATCAATATGAGACCTCAAAAAATAGCTTATTTCATCTTTGTTGAGTACAAAAAATATAGGACTTCATAAAACGACCTCTGTTTTATAGAAATAAAAAGGCTTTAACTTTTTCTTACCAACCAATTTAATTGGGACTTCATAAAATAATCTATATCCTCATTTATAAAGAACAAAAGCTTCACTGTTTGTCTTTAAGGCAATTTCAGAATTAACAAAATCTTCTAACTTTTATCCTCTAATGTAGAAAATTAGTGAGACTTTGTACATAGTCTTTATTCCCTTTTCTACATAATGCTTTATGCTTTATTTCTCAACCAATGTGCTTCAGAAATTAGTCTTCATTTTAATTCTTTTCTATATTTTGCTTTTATGTAGGTTATTCATTTTATTTGAAGTTTTTTCGAGCCTATTCACGAGCTCTCAAGGCAAATATATGATGCTTAGGCTTGACTAGTTAGGATCTTGAACCGAACCCGAGTTAGAGTCGAGCCCACTCGAGTCGAGTTGTGAATGAGCCTTGGCAAGCTGAACTTGAATAGTTTGTGAGTAGGCTTGGCTCATAAGCACTCCCTACACACGACATTTAATCTGCTTATCATTCCCCATCCCATGCTGGTACACTCTATATCTCAATATCTGATGGAACTCTCCTTCGTAATTCCTTGTTAAACTTAAGTTTAATGGCTCAAACACCTCCTCTTCTACTTCTGTAGGCATAGTTGTTTGCAATGCAAAAACCAATATTTTACAAGCCACAACTTTAAATTAGGGAAGTCTAACTTCTTAATTGCTGAAACTACTGCCCTTTGAAATGGCTTATCAAGGTTTCAAGTGTTACATACCCAATGCACCTTTGTCGAAGGAGACAACTTTGTCATTAGCAACATACTTCGATGATAATATACTCCCTTCGTTCTCTTGTTTTTCCTACTTTGACCTTTTTCCTCTTACAAAAGGATTCCAAATAGGAAGTACAAAAGAGAACGGAGGGAATAGTATATTTGGAGTCTTTAAACAATAATTGATGACATTTCTCAACTCATGAAAACTTTAAATTTGTTTTTTCAATTACTCATGTCTACTGGGAAGTAAACCACGTAGAAGATTACTTATCCAACTTGGACATCAAATTCAAAATCCAACTTAATCATTTAATGTCCAAACTGCTAGTTTCTTAAGTACCTAGTTTTTTTTAATTAGATAGTTTAGGTACATTCTTGAAAGAATAGTTCCCTAAAATTTTCTTGTACCATTTAGAAAAGAACTAAGAAGATTAGTTGAAAATGATGTTTAAGGCCCTACTAATATATTAATTACTAGATTTCTATGCACGCGATGCGTGCGACAACAATTTTATTATGAAATTTTATAATCTACAGTAGATAATTTTATGGATAGTCGCATCTTACTTTTTATGTTTGTACAAACTCTCACCTTAATGATTTTTTTTAGATTCCACCTACCATTTCCAATTTTATTAGAAACTCCCACCACTTAACGGTTTTTGTCAAATTTCATTAACAAAAAACCGTTAAGTGGGTCCCACATATACATTTTGTTAACAAAATGAAACTTGAAATAGTTGCAATTCTTTCCGAATAGTTGTAATTCGTTCCAAATTTGCTCTAAATTTGTTCAGGATTTGCCCTTAAATTGATGAAATTGACTTCAATTTCAGCGTAAACTAATAATACAATGCATATGTGGGGCCCACTCCACGGTTTTGTTAACGGAATTTAACAAAAATCATTAAGTGGTGGGAGTTTCTAATAAAATTGGAAATGATAGGTGGAAATTTAAAAGAAAAATTCATTAAGGTGGGAGTTTCTAAAAACATGAAAATTTTAGGTGGTTTTGAACAAAAAAAATCCTAATTTTATTTGCATACGATGTGTGTTTTGGCTACTGTAACATGATAAAATATGAAGGTACACAACATGTTTTATTTTCAAGCTAAAGTTATTTTGGCTCATTTTCTTTGAAAACATCCCTTAGTCCCTACCATCAACTACAACTTTTGTTATATAGTACCCGGTAAGGTATTTTTTGCTCATTGTCCAAATGAGAAAAAATTCAAAAGTACTTGAAATACTTTATCATATTTCTCACTCATGCTAAAATACTTTATCATGATCAATTTGATCAAATGTGCCTTCACTCATGAACAATCAATTACTCATGTATTTCAAAATAAAAAAAGTAGGTGTCTATCTATAGATCTCAAGAAAATATAATCGTTGATATTTTTTTAATTTTTTTTACTTTGTAGGTTTTTAGATATTTTAGTTAGAAGTTATGAATATCTTTTATTAGAAATCTGATGGCTAAATTTGGAAATAAAACTTAATTACTTAATAAACTCATTGATTTATTTCAATTATTTTTCCTTTTTTCTTTTTGGTGTCCACTCCCACCTCTTAACTTATATAATAGAGATTACAAAATAAGCTAACTTTTAATGGTCATTAGGAACGAGCCCTGAGTAATAAATAAGGCAAATTCAAAAATTCATAGGACGGTATAGACAAGTCAGAATAGTTCCATAATTAAGCATAAGAATTCAAGTTATTAATGACTATAAGTCTATAACGCAAATTTGAATAACTATAACTATAACTTTCGAATTAGAGTTTTTATTTAGGGTGTGAAATAAATTTATGGAAAAACTTATTAAAGAAGAACTCGTAAGTAAGAAACAAATGAGTCCAATTACTATGTTACCAAAAAAGAGATAAAAATCCCTTAAAAAACATATATGTTACTTGAAAGATTTCCTATGTAACCGATGCATAACTATGCAATCCTTTTACAATCTCAATATAATAAAGAGAGGGACTGAAAACTCATAAAAAACTATTACTTTTTACAAACTTTTGATCAATATGAAAGGGTTTGATGGAGTACCATATAAGACTTACAAATGTGTCAACAATTATAGTGGAAATTTGCTGATGTTAACATATAGTTGTGCAATACAAAGAAAAGAAAAGAGAAGAAATCAACACATTCAATCATGCACTATTTTGACAGTCAAACTTACTAAACAAGTTCCGATGTAAAATGTAAATCTATTACAGTACTTAGAAAAGGGTGAAAAAGCTAAGTAGAGCATTCTAATTTTCTATAGATATTGACAATGCACACCAAAGTCGGTGCTTTTTTACCACAGTAATATCCGGTAGCTTTTATGAAATTTCTTTAGTAGCTCTCGATGAAATGTCACACGCACACAATGTCGTTTGTTCTATTACATCGCAGACTTCGCAGTCAATCCTTTCACAAGAAGGACAACCTTTGAGACAACATATTCACCTTCAGATTTGAATAACTCCTTGATTGTGGGGCTTCAACATTTTTGACATTTAATGCATTTTCCGTATACTTTTCTAATAACCTCCCGATTAAAGCAAAATAACATACTCTCCTCATTTCTAAATAATGTTACTTTTATATTTATAAGACTATTATTGGAATTAAAACTAGTGAAAAGCCTTTCATGGGTATGAGTGTAACGGCAACTTGATGACTGAAACGGTTTTAACGTTACAGTCTTGATGACCATTAAATTCATCCCCTGATTCTCTCCTACTAGTTATTATCTTCCGTTTTTGTGGTCTGGTTATTTGCTATATAATTAGACCTTCTTACTTCAGTTGGTGACACACGAAAAATACACTCTTTCTCTTCTTCTCTTCTTTCTGTTTTCTCCTGGGTACGTACTTTGTCTCCAAAGCTTTTCTCTGTTAGTGGTGACTTAAATAGGCTGATGTGTTAACCTTGGGGAGCTTTCCGGCTAGTTGCGATTACCACCATAGTCGAGCCGTAATTGCTTTCAAGTCAGTGGTCTTCTACCACGACACAGCCTTGAAATCGATTTGCATATTGTCAGTTTCTAACAACTATAACGAATTCACACATACATGTTTTTGAGGGAGGGGGAGCATGAGACTTACAAGTCTAATGGAGTTACAGAATCAAATCAATTTGTATTTTATAGTAGGAGCAATCTATCCAGGTTATATGCGAGTCATACGTACTCGGTACTCCCTTAATTTATTCAATGCAAAATTACTTATCAGTTATCTCCTTAACCGAATACAGAGAATAGCATAAACTAAAGTGAACAAAGATTGGATAACATTTGCAACAAATCGGTAACAATTACATTGCCTTATATTATGTTGTTAATTCCTTTTCTCAAGGAATTCATCCAATATTCATGTTATATTGCTACAGTGTGCATGATCAAAGAGGTTCTAATATATTACTTCCTACGAATTTATCAACATTTATTAGTACATAGAAAGACATACAAGTCTTGCTAGGCCATCTAAGTGGTTCAATATAACTTGCCCATCACCAGACTTTTTTTTATATAGGAAAGTGTTATCCATCCTATAAGAGAGTGTGAAAGATATTCAATGCTATGATCACTTAAGTAAAAAACTTTACTAATCTTCGTGTGAAATTGCAAAAAAAACTTTTTTATATTAATTTCTTTAGTAGGGGAGGATAACTTAAATGACATGATTTTGATTGGGTTTCTCTAATAAATTTTGACTTAAAATTTTGATGTATCAATTAAAATTGCTAAAGTTACCTTAATGAGCATACATATTAATTATATGGATGTGTGTTTAAAACTGATGTTGCTACAAGAGCTTGTTCGGTTAACCTTCAAATACACGAGAAATCAGAATTCCTAGAAAGTAAATATATGTGATGTTGTTTGGTTGGCAAAAACATGGGAATTGAAACTTCATAGGAAGTTCTATTTCCTACAAATGTGGAAATAACTTACCTAGACCCCCCTAGGTAAGTGGAAATTCCATGGAAAATAGAATTTCCTATGTTCAACCAAACAAAAAAATGTACTTCCTAACAAAAATTCATGGACAATGCAAATTCATGGGAAGTTATACTTCCCAACTTCAACTAAACGAGCTCTACAACATACCAAAGTGGAAAGTTGCATATTACACATGATTATGAATTATGGTATTGATCTGATTTCCTGTTCAAGAAAAGATGTTATGGATTCTTACGTCTTATTGGCAAGCCCTATTAATAAAATCCTTCCAATAATTATGAAAAAGAAAAGTAGTCATCTAGCAAGTCTTGTAATACTACCCAAGAGTCAAGGACTACTATAAATGTTATTTGGCACATCCAAATATTTCAACCAACTAATATATATTCGTGTTAATGTTATATTACTACTATTTAATAACTCATTTTAGCATCACACTATTGCTTAACTTAATTTGAATTCTTCTCAGCAATTATATCATACTAGAACGATATTTGCATGTAGTTCCAAAAATACGACGAGCCGATCTTGTATCAAATGTTCTACCCAAACAAGAAGTATTTTTGTCCAAATCTTGAGGTTTAACTCTTTTTCTTAATTTTTAAATTGTACTTCTATTTGTCCAATTAGTAGATAATACATCAAGGAGCACAATGAGCATGGTCCTCCTTGTCCAAAACGCGGCCTTTTAAGTGCTCAGTGTACATTGAGTGTCCGTCAATGTACAAAACCAAATTCAAAAAATACTTGATTTGACAAGTTATTGTTCACCATTAAATGCAAAAGGGTGGGTTTACTGACATTTCTCTTTTCACTTCCCCATATTCCAACTCCATCATTTGTCCTTCTCTCGCAAATGTCCAATATACATATATATATATGTGTCCAAGTCTCAATTACTTGACATATTTACACTCAAATATGATCTTTTGTACGCTTACATGTAAGTTGTTGTACAATTACTAATGTTCAATCGCTTTACACATGTGTACAATACCATAATTCACATGTTCACTAATTGTATACACATGTACATTGTCTAAACCTATATGTTCACCCATTAAGTTTTGATGTCAAAGTTAATTGGAACAAAAAACTTTTTTGAAATTGCGTATTATTATACAATGAACATTTGAAATAAATAAATGATCATATTTGATAATCATAGTGAGCAATAAAGTTATATAAAAGAACATATACCAAAGTTAATTGGAACATTTGGAGGGAAAAATTTTAGGCAAATGAATTCAAAATGTCCAATTATGGAGGAGAGTAAAAAAAAAATTGATGTACATTTGGGGGTTAATGTACAATGGGAGTGTTTTTTATTTTTTTTGTACACTAGCAAAAGTCCAATGTACACTACGAGTATGCTGACGTACATGGTGACGTGGGCATGGAGCACCATGCTCATGGTGCTCCTCCCTGCACCATCTAATTTGCGCTATTTGTCTAGATATCTTACTAATTTCTTACTTTTTTTGCAACTTGAGTTAGCTAATAGACTGCCTAACCATCAAATTATATTTCTTGGAAATTGCTTAAGATTGTGTGCTTTTTAGTTATAGCATGGAGAACGATTAAGTAATTTTAAGAGTTGGCAACCCTATAAGAGAGAGATAAAAAGCCATGATAATATAAGTGCAACAATTTGATGAAATTTCTCTTTTTCCTTAATAGGGGAATATTTACAGATTAATTAAAGAGCTTTACAACATCAATACAATAACTAGGGGTATTGGAAAATTTTCATACATTTGTTGACAAATCAACTCTCTAAACCATTGCACTTCTTTTCGGTGCGTATAAGCTCATGGAACCGAGAGATGCTTCAACCAACCAAGCTATCCCTTACTCTCTCTAAACCATTGCTTTTACAATCATATTCTCTATATATCTCTCACGTGAGAGAATTCTACAATCGTTGTATCTTATGTAGTACAACCAGATTCTTGTTATTCAGTCAAAAGATTTTAAAAGTTAATATTTTTAATAAATTGTCAGCAATTTCTGATTTTTTTTTCTAGAGTTGTGAAAGAGTTGTACTGCCACATAACACAATAATTATCTAAACTATCCTTCACTTTAATAAAGGTTGTAGACCCTGAAAATCACTAAAACATTTTTTTAGAATCCTAGCATAGAACATTACGACTCTGTTAAATTGAACTGAATTGGACTAAACTAAGGGCTTGTTCTCTTCGGCATAATTCAGCTAAACTGAATTGAACTGAACTGATTGGAGCTGAACTGAACTGAATTGAATTGAATTGAAATGAATTAAATTGAATTTAATAAATATATAATAATATTTAAACAATAATAATATGAATATTAAATAATATCATAATGATAAGTAATAATAATGAATAATGAATAATGAATAATAATATTAATAGTATTTTGGATATTTTTAAATGATAGTTACAAATAAATAATATTAATAATATTAATAATAATAATGATTAATGATTATAATAATAATTAATAACAATTAATTTATAGTCTTTGTATCAATATATTAATACTTGATGATGATTATATAATAACAATAATATCTGAGAAGTAAATTAATATTACCATTTTAATAATGAGATTTAATAATATAATAATATTTATTAATAAAATAATGATTAGACCGGACCGTGCAAAATTGCATCATAAATCGTTTTGACACGATTTGATTGATTTACGCTTTTGACCTAATCCATGTTCCTCCCTAATCATAAGAGTAATAATAATGATAAAGCTATAATAAACAAAATAATATATAGATATTATAATAATACTTGATAATAATAATATAAAAATAAATAATATTAATATTATTAATAATAATAATAATAATAATAAGAGTAATTATTAAAATAAATTAGACCAACATAATAATAACATTTAACAAAATGGTTATACTGAACTGAACTGAATCGAACTAATTGGAGCTGAACTGAACTGAAAATAAGCTGGGGAGAACATACCCTAAAAGTGTGATACAAAAGGAGCTGAATTCAACGAAACTGAAATAAGCAGAGTAAAGTAAAATTAATAAAGCTGAACTGAACTAAAATAAAATAGAGCAAAATATTTTTCAATTAATCTATAAAAATAACAGGCCTACATCAAACCACATCACCAACTTTGAAGAGTAAAAAGTTAGCCTTTTCCCTTCGATAGTAACCCATAGATCTTTTATTTTCCTAGATAACTATAGGCCCACAAACTATGAGAAGAATGTGAGTATTAAGAAGTGGGTAGAATAGATTTGAAGTAGGGCCAAGCTCCAAAAACACTTGTTACTCTTCTGCCACTTAAGATTAAACCGCGTCTAAAACAGAACAAACTTATTGGCTACATTTCAGTGTCACTTTTCCTTTTCCTATTTCTTCCCATCTTTAAGCTGCTTCGATAGTTACTTACAAGACCCAGAAATTTAATCTTAATCTTAATCTTTGTTATGATTCATGTACCCAGTAATACAAAACTCAAGATTTTTGAGATGTGGGGTTGCCCAATTGGTTGCCAGAAATATGGCATACATCTATGTTCCATTTTTGAAAAACTATAAATTACTAAACCACATACTTATACATGCAGTTGCTTGGAAGGTCACTCTGTAAGAGTTAAGAGTACATTAGTGCCCCACATTGAACCTCCACTGACTAAGATTATGATCATTTTCAGAGCTTGAGAAACTATATATATGTGTCAACTCAAATCATTAACATATAGATTTACACAATCAAACCTGCTTGAAAAAACAAACTTATATTAGCACAACAAAAATATCCATATGGAAGATAACAATGGAAGTTATGTTCGCTCTAGAGGGGGCATTGCGTCGAGTTACAGGGGAGTGAGGAAGAGGAAATGGGGTAAGTGGGTGTCAGAGATACGCGAGCCAGGGAAGAAGTCGAGGATATGGTTAGGGAGCTTCGACACCCAAGAGATGGCAGCCATTGCCTACGACGTGGCTGCATTTCATTTGAGAGGGAGGGGAGCACACCTCAACTTCCCAGAGCTGGCAGATGAACTACCTTGCCCTATCAGCTCTGTGGCAGAGGATATTCGTAGGGCGGCTCAGGAAGCTGCAGCCGCCCTACAAGCAAGGGCGACTCCTGCTGAGGGTCGAAACTCTAATAGCCTGCAAGCTGCAGAGGCGAGTGTCCAACCCTCGTACTACTCTACCTCGTCTCCAGTGAGGGTTGGGCTATCGCCAATGCAAATTCAGGCTATCAATGAGTCGCCCTTAGAGTCGCCACAACTATGGTCTGGTATGACAGATAATCTAGACAGTTTCTACTATTCTAATGATGTTGAGATGAACTTTGGGTGGGAGGAGGACGAGGTGCCAGATGACTCCCTGTGGGACTAACACATTCTTTGTCAAACGTGCACCAAATACTTATTAAGGTGGGAAACTGCAATATTTGATGCTATCCACCCTTCAAGTACTACTTTTATCTTCACTTATGTCATTCATTTTTTAGTTTGTGCTAATTTATACATTGATTTGTAGTATTCATTTAACTGATTAAGTTTTAAGTAGTAGTTGCTTTGATCTCATGCAACGGTCACAAGAGGTTTCTTGTTGTTGCATGGGGTGCCGAGAAGTTCTTACTTGTATTCACAGGTCGTGATTCCGAAAGGATTTCCAATACAAAGTTGCACCGCGATAGATCATGTCATTGGTGCAACCGTCTCATTACCCCTAAGAGATAGGAAGCTTTGAGATATTTTTTTAATAGAAGAAACAAGATACTAGATTCTTGTTTATTGAAATGTAACTAGTTGTACAATATTAGGATGTACAACAGTTATACTGAATATTCTTTTGAGTGAATTATGCTAAAGATTTAGCTGATTAAGATAGTACTCATTATAGTGTATTATCTAGTAGCTCATGTTGTAATATAACCATTGTGATTTGTATTATTTTTTCTATCGAAATATATTTGGTGTGATCCCCTGTTATGTTTTATGTAGTGGTACTTCGGGAACGTGTCTGTTCCATTATCGTGAAGTACCTTGCGAAAGCGGTTAATACTTATTTCAACTAGCATATTACAAAGTTTTATTTATGCAATTATGCAAAACATACGTATATAGTGCGCTCCTCTGTGTTACGTTCTATACACCTACATACTTTTATTTGCACTAATCTTTTCTTTTTGCTGTCTTAACTAAGGAACAAAAGTCTACTTTTGCATCAAATATTTTGGTGCATATCGAGTTAGAACGCAGCTCCTTTTTTAAGCTCACCAACGCTCTTCTTTTAGACTCAATTAAACTAAACTTGGACTAAATTTCACTAAATAGATGAAAACGAACTGAAATCCGTAATTGAACAGAACTGAATTAAGTTAATTCAGTCTCAAAGAACATGGCATCCATATATTAGTCCAATATTTACGATACGAGTCAGAATATAAGTGATGTTAAAAGTTTAAAACGTTACAATTAAATAAAGAAACTGATAGAGTAAGTATCAGGTGTGTTTTCCGCATGGCTCGTCATCTAAACCCCACTCTTTGTACCGCTTACCCATTTTGATGTTTTCCTTTTCTTGTCATCGGCAAGGATGTATAGTTTGCCTCCGTGATTGAGCCTAGTCATCTATTATCATCTCCTAATAGAAAAAAGAAGTTGTGTTTTCCTTACGACTACAACACTCGACTCCAGGCCTCCACCGAATGGTTTAGCTTCTAAAGAATGTAGTTAATACATTTAAAATAGAACCAAGGCTTACACATGGTTGCTTATATGCATCGCATCTCAAACACTCCCGCACTCTTGAAAATTTAAATTCATTAATTCTACCACAAATATATAGGGAAATGTAGAAATTAGAGAGAAAAAGCAATTACGTACATGGTAGCTTCAACAAAAAAAGTAAGTTGGCTTAAAATAACTTCAACAAAAACTGAAGACAAAAACAAAAAAACTTGAGCTCGTTTGAAAAATTAGAAAACAAAATGTAGCAAATAATTTGAAAAATTATTATAACTATTAAAAACCCGTTGTCTCTCCGATATTTGTCAAGCCATGCCATACATTATTATGTCTCAACTATATGACCATGTTATAATTTTGGCTACATGGCAATTCTCACATGGCTCTTTTAGACGTCGATTCGAAAAATCAGCTAAGAGATTTGAACGAAAGACTAGTCACTTGGTAGATGAGAGCTATCCTATTAAGCTACCTCTTTTTTGTTATAAAATTTCTATTTTTGATCAACAATTACTAAATCATTAAACCTAAATTTGCAAAACAAAGAAAGAAATAAAAAAACAGCTGAACAATCTGTCACCTATTAAGCTTCCACCATTGACTTTTCTCCTCCCCACCAGTGAGGTTAATTATGTAATCCCTCCGTCTGACAATTATCTTTCCACTTTTTTAATATATGTAAGATATAAAATAATGAAGTGGGAAGAACATTGTGGAACGGATGGAATACTATTGAAATAGCCCTCAAGCACAAACGATGATCAAACTAAGATAGTGAAGTACAAAGTGTATAATTAAAAATAAAGGATGAAGTATAAAACACAAGAAATAAGCTACCACAATAAAATGGCCCGGAGGCATCACCCAAACCCAACAACTGGTTATTTACTCTATATTCGTGCATAAAACACATGCGTGTGCATAAACACATTGTACAAGTTGCCACTCATGCGAATGTATCCATGTATTGGATAGGGATTAGGGACACCGTACTCCCATGAGAGAGCTTCTAAAAAAAACTAACGTCAAATGCATGCGATACATGTAAAAACAAGTAAAAATTAATTAGCAAAATTTATCGAATTGTATTTTTTGGAGTTTACTCCCTCTTCCCTTATATAATTGAGATCACGCTTATTTGTAAACAATAATAATGCAGTATCTTAAAATCACAATCATACCATCAGTACTGTTTTTCTAGTTGGCCAACTTAGCCCGAAATCAGTACCCCCTATCCAGCGCATATCCTTGTTTTTCCGTACTTTGGTGTTTGGTCACGTACCAACTAAAAAACCTCTGCGAATAATCCTCCAACTCATACAAATACCAAATAGGATTTTAGCATCCCTCTTCAAAAAGTATTCATTTACAGTAATCAGATTTATTCAACGAAAGATGGCTAACCATGTAATAAACCGTTATCTTATTCGTCCAAACCCATAAGGCCATAACTACGCACATATAGTAATCGAACTCTGAAATAAAACAGCTACTGCAACGGTATATCCGTAACCAAGTTTAGCTTGGTCTAGTGGTAAAGGTTTGATCTCATGACTTGAAGGTCATGGGATCAAATCCCACTAGGGCATTTGGGGGTGGAAATCCCCTTACCATTCCCCCTGCTCTCAAATGTCGGGCCCCGCAAACACCAGATCAAGAATACTGTGCTAGTCGAGATCTGGCCAGGGGTCCACCAAATTACCTTCCAAAAAAAAAAAAAAAGGTATATCCGTATATTAGTTATTTATTCTCAATTGTCAATTAATTAGCAAATGGCACCTCTTATGACGCTCACTGTTTCGAAGACACGAATGTAAAACACCAAGTATGGAGAAAAGAGCAATGAACAGAAGGCTTAGACAAAATGAATTTGGGATTATGAATTACTAATAGGAAACCAAGGAACCCGAGCATTTATCAAAAAACCTAAAGTGCACGGATAACTTGGTTTCCTTTTCAGCATACTATGCGTATTACAAAGACAGACCATTGGTGGAAATTATTATTGAAACAATTGTCTAAAAATAGTTTGTTACAAGAGAGGTGAACCTGACCAAATTAAGCTGCTAGTAAAAGCAGTAATAATCCCTGTGTCGAAAGTACCTTCTGAGATATGCCTGAAGAATAAGGCAATGCAACAACTCGCCCATCCAGAAACTGCCCCTAAACTCCGAAAGCAATTGAGGAGTGATCATGCAGAAGCTGCAGCTGGCAATAAACCGTTATGACGGAGAAGTGGTTCTGGGGATGGCTCACGTCCACGGAATTCCACAAACACCTGGTACGAAGATAACCAACAGTATTTTAGGAAGAAAACAGAAAAAAAAAAGCAGAAAAGCGCATGAGATCCTGCGGATTTAGTGTAGCTTACATCTAATGGTGCTTTGCCACCACCAAGAGCGAGAATGGTCTCTCGGAATCTGCGTCCTGTGTCAATGACAGCCTGACAAGCCAAGAGAATGTCATTAGTTCATTACTCATTACCACTAGATTGAACATTATTTAATGAGTTCATCGTTTAAGAGGTAACATGTCACTAAAAATGGTTTTTAGGTCAGCACTATATACACTAGATTGCAAGCTGTAAAAAAACAAAAAAAGTGATAGCACCCAGGTGTAAGATTACCTTATCATCATCCAATCCAGCGTCCTCAAATGCTGAGAAAGCATCTGCAGATAATACTTCTGCCCACTGCAATACACACACAAGTGTATTAAGTCAGCTTAGCATAAACATTTTGATTCAAAAAATCGGATTAGCAAGGGGTTGGGTACTGACATGAAGATAAAAATAGACTTTTAGCAAATTTGCAACCGATCGTCATCATGAATCTATAGCATAAACATTTTATGTACATTCATTATGTTTTCGGTGGTGATTCATTATATAAGAGTAATGCAATTGGTGAAAATAATATTTGGTGAACATGGTAATATTTTTGATATAAGCACTGAAAGCTTCCATTTCTTATTCATCATAAACAAAATTCTATGACTAGAATATCGCCAACCCCTTACCTCCTAGATCCTAAAGGTGAACCAAACAAAAGAAATGTGCACCGTAATTCAGCTAAGATCCAACGAAACAAGGATCAGGTATCACATCCCAACCCCACAGCTTCCTTACCACTTATCCCAATCCTAATTACAACTCAAACCAAATTTGGAATCAACCAGGGCCTTAAGGATTTGATTCAACTATTATACAAGCACAGATCCTCATTATTTGAATATACGCTGGTTAAAATTTTAATTTCTGAGAGGGAAGAAGGGAAAGATAATAACACAACAGAAAAGCACGTAAAATTTACACAACATTATCCTTTTGGCAGACAAGTTACCTTGTAGCTGTAGTACCCAGCAGCATATCCACCTACAAGTCACAGACCGAAAAATGAGTTGAATGCCTTGAGATGCCTTGCATATGCCAAGACTACAAAGACACTAAGGTTTAACAGGAAAATGATAAAGGATAAACCCACCTGCAAAGATATGGCTGAAACTGCAAAGGAAGCGATCTTCAGGCAGTGGTGGAATAACTTGTGTTTTCTGGCTAATTCTTTGATCAACATCAAAGATCGATTCCGAGCCTCCAGGAACATATCGTGTATGCAACTCCAGATCCAACGAAGCAAACCTTAACTGGACATGGAAACATAGCCTCATAAGCAAACAAATGAAATCTTTATTTGGATCGCTTGGTTGGCAGACACTCGAGGGCTGTTAAGGGGGTGCAATCATAATATTTACCATGAATGTTAAGAGAATGTTAAGGGGGTGTTCGTTTTTGGGTCTTCTAGAAAGGGTAAGGGAATCAACTAAGTTGAAACCCTTACATGTTGTTTGTTTGGTGGATTCAACGATTCCCTTTACCTTTTCCTTACCCCCAAAGTCCTCTACTCTCATCCCCCCTAAGGTTTGGATTACCCTTTCTCTCATCTACTCCATGGTTGTCTTAACCGATCATTGACCACACCACCTCAGTTACCATAACCACCCACCTCACACCACCTCCACCACCAATCCAACCCCCAACCACCGCCGAGAAACCCCCATTGGAACTCAGCTTCAGCCTGTTATCAAGGCCCTACCCAAGGAAGAAAATCGCGGATGCAGTCGCGATCGCGGTAACGGTCGCGAATCGCGATGACGCGGTAACGGCTTGTAACGATCGAATAGAAACAGATCGCGGTTGATGCAACGTGAATTTTTTCAAAAAAATCACACTAATCGATTTTCAACCCCAATTTTGCATTTGCGACGTTTTATAAGTATTCTTATAACTTAATTCGACCAAAGCTATCATATGGTTGGGTTACACATGGTGAACAAAAAATCACTTAAAAATGAGATTCATATCCTATTTTATATTTATATATATATATTGACACCGACTCACATGTATTACCCAACTTGAAAACCTAAAAGTATTTCTGTTTTCGTTGTGTGCCTACTATTTTTGTGCTACTATGTGTATCTTCCCTTTCTCTATTTTGACCAACTTTGATAAAGTAACGGACGTAACGGGTAAAAAAACGCTCTAATTCGACGAGTCACCGTTACGTAACGGACAGCGCGGTGATATGAGCGTGAATTTCATTGTGGCAGTACGTAACGACATTTAGCGTAACGGCAAGTTAAAATCCGTTACATAACGACCGTTACGTTACGTAACGGCCAAGTTTTATTTCCATGGGCCCTACCCCACCGGAATCCATATCTGGCCTCCGAGAATGCTGCCCCACCCCACAAAATACAACCCTCAGCCCCCGAAAATGCTGCGCACCACATTAAACTCCACCCTCAACCCCCGAAAACGCTTCCCCCAACCCCATCAAACTTCACCCTCGCCCCTGAAAGCCTTCCCTAAGCCCTTAAACCCAATCCAACCCAAACCCACCATAAAACTTATTCCCAGCCTTGAATACGCAACACCACCATCACCGAAACCCTAACCCAGCCCCAAAACGCAACCCCCAAAGCCATGTGTGGGAGAAAGAAAGACGCTGGAATGAAGAATACGAGCAAAAGCCGCTGCCATAGCCAGAATCTAAGACACAAAGGTCGCCGGAGTGAAGGAATGCCGAAGTGAAAGAAGTGAAAGATCCAGAGAGATAAAGGTAGAAGGTTTTAATTTTTTAACTATTTACCATGTCTTACAAATAACATGTTTTATGGTAAGGGTTTAGAGTTCCTTTTCCCTTCTAACCCTTTCTTAATTCCTTTCCCTTTCGCCTCTTTAAACCAAACACCCCCTAACTTCCTCATCAGCCAAGAATGACACATATTCTTCAAGCTCATAATATGTACCATGGATGACAAGAACTTATTGACACTCCTCATCACCCCAAGAATGACATACATTGTTATGGTTCAATTTTGAATTCTGGTTTAGGCACAAGACCCTTAATATGAAACCTTAAATATGATATTTACTAGACTACATTACTCAGATCTCTGTAAAATAAAAATATATGGCATCCTCTATATCAAGGTTCTGCATTCTGAGACTTCATTCCATATAAAAAGAATTGCAAACACAAAGTATGTCAAAAAAGCTCCGATAATTGAAGGAAGAAGCAGATTTGTGCAATCCTCTAGATAACTCCAGCAACCTTCAGGGTGGCATTGCCAGTCCAAATGAGTCACTACAGTCACAGAAAGGCAGGACAGTTCCAGTCTTGTCTGCAATGCAATTGGCCTAAACCACCAAAGAAGGTGGCATACTATTAGTATATATTGTCACCAGCACATCTTCCAAGCCCATCCAACCTGAGCAAGCAGCAGACCAAAAATCTGCATTGGCAAATAGAGCTTCTTCATGGACAAAAGATATGAGAAGAGAATCCTTTGGCTGGTCCAAGAGACTTCTAATTAAGATGTGTTCACTAGAGTCACTGTTTTGCTCATCCCATTCTTTACCTGTTGAGTCGGGATACTAGCATCTAGATTCTAGATTCCTAGACTTGTATGAATTACAGAGTTAAACTGGTAAGCAGATGCAGCATCATACTAAGAAGGAACACGTTATCAGTAACCAGTTGCATCACTCGTAGAAGGAGTGGTTCTGACAGAAACTGCTAACCCAGAAGTAGTAGTTGGCATCTTCAATTGGAAATCCAAAATACCCATTTTTTGATATATTTGGCCACCCATAGATGGGGCAACAATCCTCAGTTGCTTGGTATGCATAACTGAAAAATCTCAAATAGTTTTAACCCCTACGTTTGCCAAGTGTTTACAAATTATGATATCTTACACGTAAAAGCGCAAAACCACCAATAATAGAGGACATCCAAAAGAGGAAGGGAGGCCACAAGACAAAAGCAAAGCAAGAGCAAACAAAATCTTTTACCCGTTCGGTATCATTGTCAGTTTCCGTTTTTTATTTTTATAATAGATCATATGATATAAGTAGTATTATAAACTTAAAATTGGTCATACCGATAGTAATCATGCTTACCTAGAAATCTGACAACTAGAAATTGGAAACTACTTTTTCTGGTTTCCATATTTTGGTTTTTGGTTTTTATTTAAACAAAAAACTTAAACAATAAATAATAAGGAACGGGCCCTTAAATTTCTAGCAGAGTTCAAATGATAGAAGCAAACAAGATAGCATAGGGCAGCTCTTGCGTATTACTTTGAGGCAAACATACCTCACTAGAGGAGCAAATTTTAACATACTAAAAAAAAGAATTAAATAGCCATGCAGTAAGCATAGTGTTACAAAGCAACATAAGCAAAAGCTGACCTGACGAAGGCTCATAGAACCAGCACGGAAAGTTCTAGCTGCCAATAGTTTCTTATAAACATCTTCAGGAAGGATCTCCCCACTTTCATAATGTTTTGCAATGCCCATCAAAGTGTCTCTGCAGCAGCACATAATAAAATCTACCAGTTAGAAGTTATGATTTGTCTAGCAGATACAAAAATGATCCATCTACAATTTTTACCTATGGTAACACCAGTTCTCCATGAATTGTGACGGAAGCTCAACCGCATCCCATTCAATACCTCGAATACCGGCCACAAGACCCTCATCCTGCCTGTAATCAATTTATACACAGCAAAGAGAAGTTTAGAAAAATAATAGACAACTAATAGCATAAATGACACGTCCGTCCTAGTCTCCTAGATCCCATCAGTCCCGTTGTAATACAAGTCAACTTATAAAGAACAGCATCACGATCATACCTGGTAAGCATATGTTGAAGAGCATGGCCAAATTCATGGAAAACAGTCTCGACCTGCAACATGTAAGTGAAGCATGTTAAAAGATGTATTCTATATGAGCACTTACATGTAATTTGCAGGGAACTCTGTCTACTGGCCATTATACAGTCACAAGTGATTAAGGGTCCAAGTTGCTCACATGTCAAATAGCATGAAATTATGTCTAACCACATCCAAGTATATGTTCATAAAATATTCTACTCCCTAATCTAACCATATCAAAAACAATCCCTGATGAATTGGTCAAAATTATCTCAAGCCATTTCAAGCCAACTTCACCAGTTCACCAAGCTTTAAGCATCAGCGAAGAAAACAGCGAAAATTCTCCTATGACTTCTACTCATTATTCTCACGTCAAAAAGATAATGAGCACATGATTCCAACCTATTTTAGTCAGACTTGTCAAAGTGTCAGACTTATTTGAAGTATCCGACACAGAGCTTTTGTGTGTTTATACTCAAGTATCCATATCACTTGATATGATTGATAAGTGTGAAAAACAGATAAACAAGGTGATTGAGAAGTTCATATTAAAACAGGTTTCAAACTAAATTGACAATACTACGATCGTTCGTGGCAAAGTTCATATAAACATTTTCATTCAAAAGTTTCAGGTTATGACAGAAATCCCTTATTTGGACAGATTGCATACACATTTAAAGCCCATACACGATTAACTGACCCAAGACATGAAGATTACTATGGACATTTTGCTTACTTCACGGAATGTCATAAGGCTTGGCTTGTCGCCAACCGGCGGGGTTTGATTGCAAACCATATGTGCAACAGGTAACCTCACAGGGGAACCATCACGAGACAATACACGACTTCGAGAATAAACCTCATCCATCCATGCACCACCTCGTTTTTCTGCCGGACGAGAGTATGGATCAAAATAGAAGTACGATATAGGAGAGCCTGAGGAGTCTTTGACACAATAAAATCGAACATCTTTGTTCCATACCTATAAACCACATTTTGTTAGGATTGTTACATGAGAGTACTTCGAAATTTGAAGGCTAAAGATACAGTAAAGCTAGACTTACTGGAGCTAGACCATCAGCAGGCTCGATATCGATCCCAAATAACTTCTTTGCAAGGGAAAACAGGCCATCCATCACCTTTGGCAAAGAAAAGTACGGGCGAAGCTCCTCCTACAAAAGCAGAATCAGAAACCATGATGTATTAATTTATTAGTGTATCCCTTTTGTCCATATAAACCGTGCCAAATATTACAGCTTACCAAAACTAGATATTCAGTTATACTATAAACATCACATTAAGTACCTTTTAGAATAAAATCAACAAATTGCTAAAAAAAAGAAGGTAAGGGAACAAATATTATTATTCAGAGTACAACATTATGCAATTCAAAGAAAATTTGAACAGTTAGATTTCTAACAAAACAAAATTAGATTTCCACTTGCTGGCTTGCAAGTTGCAAAGCCTCACTCCAATCAAGATGAGTAAAAATCACCATTTCTCATCCTTCATGAGCTGATTCACGCGTAGCTCCAGAACTGAGCCACACAATATTAACTCTGTTCTCAGCTCATTCGAGGGCTTAGAAGAAGCTAATAATGAAGATTTCATATTGATGACTAAACCGGCAATTCCAGGTTCATAAGACAAAGGTTAATCCACTTGCTGGCTTGCAAGTTGCAAAGCCTCACTCCAATCAAGATGAGTAAAAATCACCATTTCTCATCCTTCATGAGCTGATTCACGCGTAGCTCCAGAACTGAGCCACACAATATTAACTCTGTTCTCAGCTCATTCGAGGGCTTAGAAGAAGCTAATAATGAAGATTTCATATTGATGACTAAACCGGCAATTCCAGGTTCATAAGACAAAGGTTAATTCACAGGTTTATATCCAATTCCAATGGTGACATTCCCACAAGTCTCAAATTAGAGAGAATGATGTCGCTTCCAAGACAAAAGAGTTTAGAAAGAGAACATACACAGATACGCAAGAAGAATCCTAACCTCATTTATATCATACTTAGACTCACGAAGCCTTTCACTCCAAAAGCTCATATCCCAGTGCGCCAAATTGTCAGCCTCAGCAGCGCCTTGCTGCTTGCAGAAACTTCTAATCTCTTCCAGATCTGTGAAATTAACAATACATTCAATCTTAGTCATATTACATCCGGATCACTGTAAACACAAAAGCTAGTATAGTTCATTCCACTAGAAACATATATGTACCAAGATATTGGTTCTTGTGGCCAAGATGTAATCGTAGAATAAACAAAAGGTCAGCAATCAAGAATATCTTAAAATTGACAAACAATAAGGCAAGAGTAAGAAGGCTCTAACCACCAGTAAGAAACGTCTCACCAACGTTTAATTTTATTAGACCCAGTCCTATTGTATTGATAAGACCTTAAACTTGTAAAAAGTCAGAAGTGAACCTTTCTACTGAAATAGAGGGGAGCAAAATTTCCATTTTAATTTATTAATTCTAAGCTACGTAAGTTGCAAGTTGAAAAAGGCGTTAACCTTTAAAATTCAAAGGGTAATGACGTTAATAAAATAAACCCGAAATTCATTGGCCTAAAATGCATCAAAGGAAGTACATTATTTTTATGAAATATCATCAACCAAAAAATGGATGAGGCGCCATATAAGATTGGAGACATTCAATTATACCTCTCCAAACACCAAAGTTAGTTTTCATTAAATGTGCTTTTAATCAATTAAATAAAAGCTTGATCGTTCTCATCCACCTAAACCTACGTTTGAGAAAATGCGCAAGATTTTACTAGTGTGTGAACTTCAAATGTCATAATTTATAGCAATAACAGAACATAAATCAAGTTAGGACCATTTAATAAGTGCATATTTTCAAGATTTACCTTTAACAGCAGGATCCCAAGAAGCAGCGCGAAGCTTTTCTAAGAGTTCTTCTGCTTTTTCAACAGTTGCCATTTTCATTGCCATGCTCACCTAGGAGAATGGACCTCAATAAGTTCAGATGACAACATATAGTATGGACTTTGACTGGACAAAAGAAGATACCTCCGCATAGTTGTTGTATCCAAGAAGCTTTGCCTTTTCCAAACGAAGCTTCAATGTCTGGTTGATAATTTCACTATTATCTAAATCGCCACTTGAAGCACGGGCCACATAAGCCCGGTACACTTCCTCACGTAAAGACCGATTTCGAGCATGTTGCATAACTGCCATAAAGCTTGGAGCATCTAATGTTATAATCCATGGGCCATTATCAGCAGTAGCATTTTCATGTCCCTGTTGTACAGAGAAACAAAATATATTTAAATGAAGGAAGAAACTAAGGTTGTAACTGTGTCATGAAGGTTCACATGGGGAACGAGCTTCAACATGAAACCACAAGGAAAATCAAAGACAAAAAGAATTTCAAACATTGGTCTCTAAGGGAAATACCTTTGACACTGCTGTTTGCGCAGCCAACCCCAAAGCAGTGGCAGGCAATCCTTCAATTTCTTTCTTGTCGGTCACTAGCTTTTCAAATTTCTTGGTAGCATCCAAAACATTCTCCTCAAACTTTTGAGAAAGTTTTTGTAGCTCCTGCAACCAAATCAGAGTTAAAATCAAAACAACTAAGAACACAGACAACAGAAAATGTCATTAAAATTTTGTTCTAAACAATTCAAACAACATGAGCAAATGTGAGAGTTATTCTCTTTAGCACAGGATTTAAAACACCAGCTAACTTGCACCTGGATAAATTAAATGGGAAATAGAACACAAAAGGTCAAGCAGCACAGAGGAAAGAGAAGGAGCAAACAACAGAATGAAATTTATGGGGGATGGAATGACGTTTAATGGAGCAAGGACCAACAATTCAGGACGAAACTAGATTGGTAATGAGAGTTCCAATCCTTTGATGAAAAACTATAGAAGATAAATTTTTGGGGCAAAGTCAGGTGGAGGTGGCAAGCTACTATCTCATAACCATTGTTTCACATACCATTAGGTGATGCAAAACTGTCAGCCACAATTAATTTCTGAAGATCATGAGAGTTTGATTCATAATGAAGAAAATAGAAAATAGAAGTAATACCAGGGAAAGGAATGAGGCAGTGAGCAGGACAAAAATACAAACCAGGAAAAGAAGCACACACACAAAGGAGACGTAAATCAGATATATAGACTTTTATGCACAACAAATAACCTCATTTTTCACTCTTTAATATTAAAATAGAACACTTGAATAACCCCACCTTACCCAGCACCCTTCTCTCAGAGAGTTCTAAATCACTAAAATATATAAAAAATAAAAAAGAGAAGGAACAGAAATACAAGCAAGACAGTACACCTGCTGAATTTTGTTAAACTGGTCCCTCTTGTCATCTTCGAGAGAAACACCACTAAGCACGGCCTCCTTCAATTGGTCTGAAAATCAGAAACCAAAATGATGTGTGTAAACTATCGGGGCAAAACTAAAATCAAGATCCAACCTCAAGGTAATTAGGAAAATTTTCTGAATTTGAGTCAACTTGAATCTTCTCAACTCAACAAAACATTGGGATTTAAAATATAAATCTACATGTATACTTCATCCGTTGTCTAATGAATGCAACTTGGCTTTGGCATTCACATGATTCACTTTGACCCGATATTTGTAATTTGTACGTAAAAAAAACCTAGGGTGTGGGATCTTGTAGGAGTTCGTCTCAATATATATTTTCAAGATATCAACTTATTATAACTTTCACATATCGATAAACAACAATATTAAGGCTCAAAATATTGCATTGGCAAGCGTGCAAAGCAAGGTGGTGCATTTATTAGAGAACGAAGGAAGTATTAGAAAACATGTACACCCGCCACGTGCCATGCCACCATCCCCTCTTTCACCAACATTCTATCCATGTCATTCTCGTTTATTAAACAAAACATAAAGGTTCAAACTTACAATATTAAGTATAAGTAATTAAGTAGAGAGGAAAGAGATCTAGCTATCACTCCACTAATTATTATTGCTTCTTTCATCAAATTTAGTGATGATATATGGATATACAATGAAAATAGGAAAGCAAGAGTTAGACTACCATTTTCTATATCCATATTACTACCTCCACTCTCATGGTTACACTTTGACTTTTGGCACTATTCACAATTTTCATTTTGACAATCATTTGTGATTTGTCTCGATACGTACATTTTTATGATTTTTAAAAGAGATATTAATGTTCAAACATTTCCATTGGCTAGCATGAAAAGATAAAGTGTAACCACTATTTAGGTATGGTGGTAGTGTAAATGAGATGACTTATATTTTTCTTTTTGATCCTCAGGGCCTAATACTAGTTTTTCATTTAAAGCAAGCAATGCTAACCCAATCAAATTAACAGTTTTCCTTATCGCATTGGTCTTACTCCATTAATATATGATGTCATTGTTTTTGTTTGCTCGCCAAAATTAGCACCAAGAAACATCCTATCCACGACATTGTCAAGAGTTAAGCTTTATCTTATACATTCTTTTATGTGAATAATAAAGAGGCCTTAAAGGTCCCAAAGGCATTTATTGAAACATGAATAGTATATTGGCATAAAAAATTAGGAATAAGTCAACTTGAATCATATTAGCTAACCTTATTTGATACATGGATTGAATTGAACAACGTTAGATGTGGTTTGCATTTAACTTATATCAAGCTAAAAACATCCCAATTTGGATAAGGCCTAGCTCGCAAGCCTTACAAAACACAAGGACACACTCTAGTATCAAACTATCACACAAGAATCATAGAATGAATGATGTAGAGAACTCCTAGTTAGACATTCTACAACAAGTAGAGTTACATTATTCAAAAAAAACTATAAAATCATCTTAGTGGCATTCATCAATGGAATTCAACAACTGATTGGAAATTCTATAAGATTGTAATTGGGAACTTACTCAATTTCAAATGTTGGAATTCAACTGTGGAACTTTAAATAGACAATTTCGATCCAAATCTTATGTTTGGGATGAATTTTGAATTTCAAATTGTTAAAATCCAATGTGTTGACGGAGAGAGATAAACAAAGTTGCAAGAAGGGGAGGGAGGGAAGCAACTTCTAACATTATTCAAGAGAAAAAGAGAGAAGAATAAAATCATCTCTAAAACATAAGAGGAAGAAGACCCGGAGAGCAACAATAGGTGTAGAACAGGAAGTTTGATGAGCATTTCAAATGATAGGATATGATGTCATTTCTAATCTACCATCTATGGGTTATCAACTTATATAAGGATTTAAGACAATTCTATAATTTATAATTCTTTTGCATCTGACACTAATTTTAGCTCAATTTCAGAATTTCAATTGGTTCTTGGTATCAAAACACACCATAAAGTATTACATAACAAGACCATGGAAAACAATATTAATAACGTAAGTGCAACAACCAAACTAAGAATTACAACAATACCAACATTAACAATGCCATAACATTTGTTAACCTAAAAAACCACCCAACCTAACAGTTTACAAGAACTACCTAACTTGCAGTTCACATTTAATAAATCCCCACGTGGCAATTTTGGGTAAAAGATGACCTCATACTAAAGCTAGAAATAAGGTGATCTGATTTGATATTTTTAAGGCCTGGTCTAATTTGAATTTTTCTAGTTTGATATGGTCTTGTACTCTTGTTCTAACTAAACTTTGACCAAGCCAAAATCAACCCCACCAATAACAATACTCAACATGAAAAAGATAATAGTTTAAACACTTATAGCATAATCCCTATTTATCCTTATCCTCAACCTCCAGTTTGAGGCCACATATACTTTTTGCTTCAAGCTCCTCCTGAAATTTTGGCCTGAAGTAAAGGGAATTACAATTAAAATTACTAATTGAGAAACTCACTTTCAACAATTCTTTTACGAGCCTCACTCAGCTTTGACCAGTCCGAAGACTCTTGGATAGCTTTGAATGCATTGTAAAGTGGCTTGCTTTGGCCAAGCCTAAGCTCAAATTTTACTTTCTCAGGCTGCACATATAAAAAACAAATTAGTACAAAATGAACCTATGCCAGAAGCTTCATCGCATGAACTCTCCTCCATCAAAGTACAACATAAAAATCCAAGTAAGGAAGTGAGGCCCTTGGAATGAATGAAGCTACATGAAGTGAATCCGCGAGTGTAAATCGACAGAACTCGAGTGAACTTAAATGGAATGCAAAACTCAAAATGAAGTTAACAAAAACATGCGGCCGATCCATCAATACCCCATCCATCTAAACACACTATAAGTGTCACTATTCTACAAGTCAAAGCAAATCCATGACAAGTGCCATTCCACATTAGACTCCCTCTTTTTCTTTTAAGTTGATCCACTTACTTTAGGGTGTTTGTTAACAGTTGTTCCATTCCTTTTTAGAGTACCTTTTTGGCCTTTCGATAGTTCACTTTTTGTAACTCGTTAGGGAACTACATGGATCATTATACTCATGGTTAATATAATCTCTCTTTCTTTTTGGAGAATGACATGGGTAATTGTAATTATACAAATTCAAACAGCCACTCTTACACTCCGTGCAAAATAGAAGTGGAACAACTAAAAAGATGGAGGGTGTGTGTTCAAATATTAAGGAAATTTGTAACTACATAAAAATTTGCCCCACAAATTGCGACTCTAAGTCACTTGTTTCATTGTTTCTCTTTCCAAAAATACAGGGTAACCGGATTTCACTAATCAATTGAAATTCATTCCACTTTTCAAAAAAAGGTGTGAATATTAACCAGAAACAAAAATGTCAAATGCAACCACTCCTTGAGTCTTGAGAGTTGAGACATAGTCACGTAGGAGAAGTTGACTTTGTGAGTAGCCATAATTTCCAAGTTTCTACTCTTTTTTAGCAGCACCTAAAATGATTCTAAGAGTCAAGATGCTTAGTCAAGGTCTATGTCACTTGAAATCATCAAGTCTTGATACCTCGATAGGATACTCAACACTCCTACAAAGATGTAGAATCCTTGGCCCGACACTTTAACTTCTACCATGATGTCTCAACTACCTTAATCCACATATTTAATTATTTATAGAGAATAACTATTTAAAAAATGGAAATCGTTGAGCAAGTTATGTGATATGTGCTCCTATATGGGCTTGAGATACGAATTTGACAAGAACTATCAAAATATTACCTAAATAAAATAGAGTGCTCCTAATTTAGCACATGAAGATTGTGAACAGCCAACAATTGTTACCTAAATTTAGCACATGAAGATCGTACGCTGGTCTCAGTTTAAGTGGCAGGCGGTAAAGATGTAAGCTTGAAACCAAAGTTGGGTGTGAGCCTAAGAGACTATATGTCACAGAAGCAAAAGTTAAATAGTGTGTTTATTGTTCAGCTGTGACTTGTGAGTATCAATTTAGGAAAACCTTCCACATGGAGAAATTCATGTTCTGGACTTGACTCAAAACGAGGTAGTTGAGAAGTCACTGACTCACTTGATGGTACACAATATTCTGTCACCTGAGTTAATCACTAAGGGGAATAATTAGCACGGGCCTTTACATATGGAAGCAAATAGGTCTTGGGTGCATTTAAAATTTTGCATGCCCAACTCGAGAGAATAATTGCCTAATAGGCATGAAATTGCCATGCAAAGACAAAGGTCTGTTTAAAGAATAAAGCTGAGATACGGATACCACCACGAACGGCATAAACTGGACAATCAGGAGAATCTTATTGGTGCTCTCTATGCAAGCTACATAAATCGTTTTGCAGGGAGGCAGAAGAAATTACCATCTACTAGATATAGAAATATGGAGACCTAACGCTACGATGTGATTAACGCTACAATGTAATTAGTCGACCCCATATCTTGGGATTAAAACTTTGGCATTGTTCTAGTTGTTGTAAGGCTACGATGTTAAGTATTCACATAATCTAAAGGTAGTGACGACAACATTAACAGTTCACTCCTTAGAAGTGCCAAAAACAAAAACTAAATCAGAAACTGGTGCATGCTAAGGCATATGAGAACTAGATCCACGTAAATTAGGCACTGAGTGATACAAATAAGGAACCCAAAAGAGATCCTAAGAGTGAGTGCATTAAAATCCTAAGTCATAATGTAAATCAGCCTTCCATCAAAAGTAATACCAAAGCCATCCAGATAGAGTATGAGTATAATGAGCTCAAGGTGCTAACTTTATACCCAGTATGTCAATTACTTTGGCATCCAAAGAGATATTACGGTAAGCATCTGTAAGTTGTTGTATATGATTATTCCAAGGAAGAAAATCGCGGATATAGTTGCGTTCGCGGTAACGGTCACGATGACGCGGGAACGGCTTGTAACGGTCGAAAAGACACAAATCGCGGTTGACGCGGCGTGAATTTTTTCAAAAAATTCACACAATTAACATTTTCACCTCAAAATGACAATTTTGAAGTTTTATAAGTATTCTTATAAATTAATTTGACCAAAGCAATCATATGGGTGGGTTACACATATGGTGAATTAGAAATTACTTTAAATATGAGATTCATATCATATTATATAAAAAAATTGATACTAAATCATATATATTACTCAACTTCGAAGCCTATGGCAAGTTTTTCTCCTTTCGTTGGTGTGTCCCTATTGTTTTTGTGCTACTATACGTATATTCCCTTTCTTTTTTTTTACCAATTTTCATAAAGTAACGGATGTAACGGTAAAAAAACGCTCTAACGCAGCGAGTCACCGTTACGTAACGGATAACGCGGCGAGTTGGACGTGAATTTCATCGCGGCGTTACGTAACGGCATTTCGCGTAGCGTTGTTACGTTACGTAGCCGCAAGTTCAAAATCCGTTACATAACGGCCGTTACGTAACGTAACGGCCGAGCTTTGTTTCCTTGGATTATTCCCATTAATCAAATGATGAAACATTAGCATATGAGGTCCCACTATGATCTTTCACCATCTGTGTTGATTAACTTGCTCCCTTCATTCCATAGAGTATATGTCTAAGTACAAAATTAACACATTCTTATTTGCAAGTTGTTAATTGTTAATACTCGATGCAATTATTAACATCTTAATAAGTTTGCAATACTGCAACTTGCACCATCAGATTCTAAAATAAAATTCTTTGAAAATGAAACTATTATTCCTGCCATTTAATGCTTTATCTAGTCTTAATTAATCAAATTTGTATCCTTGAAAGAGTAATTACATAGCTGCAATACTTATCCACCATCTAATCATCCTCAAGCGAAGATAAAACCAAATTAAACAAGATTCCTACCACTAAACAAACAGATGAACAACAATCTTACCTGAACTTCCTCGATGGCAGCGCGAAGCTCTGGACAATCTTTAACAGACTTAAGATGGTTCACCATTCCCCAAACCACACTTAATTTATCAAAAAGCTTCTCCAATGGATCGACCAACTTCTCCCATTTCGGTTCCACACTCTTCTCCAATTCATCCAGCTCAGTTTCCTAAATCCATCAAAATCAAACAAAAACTGGTAAAACAAACTAATCAACAAGCAAATATTAACAACTCACGATAGTTAATGTGGTTCACTAACAATAACAATCAGCTACGGTCCAAAAAATATGTGGAAAACCACGTCCACTGTAAGTTTCAGTGTGTGTAAGTTTTGAATAAAACTGTCGATTAAGTTATCAAAACTGTTGAACAAAACAGCTCACTAACAAGATGATATGTCCACCGTAAAATCAAACAAAACTATTAAAACAAATGAATTGACAAGCAGATATGAAAAGCGCACGAGATTTAAGTAACAATGTACTCAACCTTTTAATTGAGAAACTGATTTATTAAATAATTATGCCAAAAGACGGGCTAAAAAACAGAAAATCACGTCCACTGTAAGTTCAAGGCATTTCAACAATTACAATGATCAATCGTGGAAAACAACAAAATGAGGATCAACAGTAGCACTGATTGCTATCCTAAATCCATCAAAACCAAACAAAAACTGCTAAAACAAATTAATCGACAAGCAAACATTAAGAACACACTATAGTATTCACTAACAATGTGTTAGCTACGTTACTATAATAAATTCCATAAAACTGTTCGAGATAGATCGATTGAAAACATTCCAAACAAATACAATAATCAATCACAATTCACAAACATTCAAATGAAAATCATGAAAACAACAAAATCAGGTTAACACTAGTAACAATTGCTATCCTAAATCCACCAAAACCAAACAAAAAACTGTTAAAACAAATGAATCAACAAGCAAACATTAAGAACACACAATAATGCTTCACTAACAACTTTATTAGCTACGTCACCGTAATAAGTTCCAAACAACTGTTCCAGATAGATCGATTACAGACATTCCAAAAACAAAAACAACAATCAATCAACAAACATTCAAATGAAAAAACAACAGATTAAGAACACTCTATAATGCTTCACTAACAATGTGTTAGCTATCGTCACCGTAATAAGTTCCAAAGCACAGTTCAATAAAGATCGATTGAAATCATTCCAAAAACAAAAACAACAATCAATCAACAAACATTCAAATGAAAAAACAAACAACTCAGAACACTATAATGCTTCACTAACAATATGTTAACTAAGTCACCGTAATAAGTTCCAAAGAACTGTTCCAGATAGATCGATTCAAGTCATTCCAAAAATAAAAACAACAATCAATCACAAAAATTCAAATGAAAATCATGAAAAACAACAAACTAATGATAAATAGTTGAGAATAATACCAATTGGTTCAACAAAGCCCGAATTCCAGGACGAACATGCTCAGGCTTAACAGAATCGAACGGAGGAAAAACAAAATCATTCAAAAGAGGATTAGAATCATCATCGACAGTTGTGATAATCGGAGAAGGAGCAGCAACAGCAGCAGCCATGGGAGAAGAGAAATGAGAAGAAGAGGAAGAGAGAGAAAGAGAAGTGGAAGTGAAATGGCGAGTGGAATCGAGGCAGAATGAGAAGGATGAAGAATAGAGAGGACAAGGGAAGGATTTATGGAGAGAGTTTCTTGAGGAAGAGGAAAGGTATCGTAAGTGAGAGAATGAGGACGATGAAGATGATAGAGGAGGACGGGTGCGGAGGAGAGAGAAAGAGAGTGAACGAGTTAGAGAAAAGTTGGTCGCCATTAAAAGGTGAAGTATTATAAGGAGGAGGAGGACGTGTTTGCGCTTTGGGTCGGAATTGGCTCGTATCATCATCTTGTTTTTGTGTCTTTTTTATTTCATCCATTCCTAGTCTTTTGGGCTTATTTAGATATCTCTCGTGAGTCTTGTCTTTTGGCATGACGACCAATAGGATTTATTTTCAAATATTGCATACTTTCTTTGTTTTTAAATGTTATTATAGTCTTGTAGCAGTATTTTTATTGTATTGTTGATGTACAACTTTAACATCTGTTTATCTGTTATTATAATTATTGAAGTCTATACTCATTTATTATTGAAACACACATTGAATAAAGTTTTATATGATAACATTAGTAGTTGTATACAAGTAAAAAGTTATGGTCAAACCTTTACTTGGCACTTTTGTGGAATGATGGTCAGAAAAGGCTTAGGAAAAAATAATGTCATTTCCTTCGCTATTAAGTTTAGAAATGTTTTTTTTTCTTATCAATTTTTTATAGAAGGTGCAAAGAAAAATTAGAGGATTTTCTCTTAAGAAGAGGTTGGAGGAACTGAGATAAAATTCCTCATAAATATAAACTATCTAAAGAAAGTAAGTAGTGAAGATACATATCAGATTGCATAATTGAGATGAATTTATGGAGATGATACATGTCTTTAAAGGTAATTTATAACTTTTCTGTAGACGTGAACGATTATAAACTTCCTGAAGTTAGACGTGAGGTGCAAGATGTCATGAATAAACGTTTGGATACTCCACGAACAACGAAATATGGGTTGAAGTATATTGATAATGACTGTAGAGTCTGTATTTCACATGTTTTTAGGCACCTTTTGGTGGAGATTTCAGTACTTTGTGTTTGAGTTTTGATTGATTTACATTTGTTTTGTAAGAAATGAGTATGAATGCAAATTTATTGAAATTTGAGGCTTTCGGGATGCTTTTGATGCTCTTTGTGTTGCATTGGGAGCTTACGAGTCTCTTATGATAGTCCCAGATACTTATTGCCTGCTTTCTTGAGAGTTTTCAGCTGAGAAGATCGTCCCAGACACACCCCTGCTCGCGGACTACACCACTACTCGCGGATTATTGCCGAGAGCTAACCACTGATCGCGGCCAGGACCGCGACTCGCGGCCAACGACCACCACTGGTCGCGGTCAGCACCACTGGTCGCGGTTAGCACCACTGATCGCGGTCAGCGCGTTGACCCGCGGTGTTTTCGAAGCGTTTTTGTTATCGGTTTCGGATTTAGTTTATTTTGGGCGACTAGTACTTATACCCAAACGTTTTATTGAATGGTGATTCACCCTTTTATTATCAAAAACTCTTAGTTTAGCCTAATTACATTGATTTGGATTAGTTTTGAAGATCAAACATCAGATTCGTGAAGTTTAATTCAAGTACTCATTAATTCAAGTTTGATTTTCTCTATTCTCTTTTGCTATTTCTCAATTATGTTTTCAATTATGTTTATAATTCTTATTGCCATGATTAGTGAGTAGTCTTATTTCTAAGATTGAGTTGAGCCCTAACATGGATTGATTACTTTATTCTTTTACTTCTATGTTATTGAATCGTATGATTAGGATTTGACAAGTTTGTTTTCATTATCAATTTGCATCATTGTTAGACCTAGTTTTTATTATCAATGAGAGTTGGAATTGAAATTAGGGATTCTTTGTAGCATTGTTGTTATTTCATCAATTGAATTCGCCAACGAAAGTTGGGATTCAATATAGATTGGCTTGTCATTGATCGAGATTCTCACATGAAAATAGTGAGAATTGAGATTGTGAATTTCATTTGACATTGATTCTTAATGCTTCTAATTTTGTATGCTAGCCATGAAAATAGGAAACATGCATATTAGTTAGGCCTTTTGTAGTCACTAAAGTGGTCTTAAGGTAGTTCTTTTCGAAAGAATGTCATCTCTCCTAAAGTTCGATTCTTTAACTGGAATGTAAGTTGTGTCTGATCAATTCATGTTAGTGGTGATGCTCAGTCTTAGTACTTTCTTATTATCGTTATCATCGTTATTGTTATCCTTCTTATTAGTTTAGAAATTAGTTTGATAGTTCTTATCATCGACATATAATTGTGTAGCTATTTCATAGTCTAGAATCAACTAGTGTTTAATCTTGCACCTCCCTGTGTTCGACCAGTTAGTGCTACGACACCATTCACTTGCGGTATTAAAATAAAACCCTAACAATGACGATGTTGTCTCCTTCAATAATTAAATCATATATGTGAATGACTTTGACGCTCAGTAGCGTGATATGAAGGGCAGTTGGTTCAGCATTGTAAAATGTACAACATGTTATTGTCCATTTATTATAATGTTTATGTGAATAAATCTTTAAAACAACGATGATGATGTCTAAAGATAAGCCAATATTGCACACAAGATCAAAAAAATCAATAACTGAGACAATATATCCTTTTATAGGCAATATAAATGTAAAAATGATCCTCAAACCTCAAGGTTAAACTCATATTAGCGTTTGAGAGTCAGGCCCCTTAAGAGACGGAAAGGAAGGAAACAGGATAATCTATTAAACATGCGGTCAACAAGAATCATGCTCTCAACATTAGATCACAAGTTTGATTTCTTATAAACTAATTAATACAAAACAAGTTTGATTTCTTACAAAACTAAACAAAACAAGTTTGATACATACTATTAATTCATAATTGTTGCTACACATTCCTTACCAAGACACCAAATAAAATGATGGAATGCCTTGCAACTAGCTAGCTTAAAATAAAATACAAATCATATCATCCCAAGGTTGGCATAATAATAGGTGACACTGGAGGTACATGTATAGGAAATTTGTCAATCTCATCCATCCAAGAGTTTCGCTCTTCGTTAGGATAAACGTTACGCAATGCACGCCAAACTGCACTATTACACTTGAAACCTGATCCAAAACCAATTTGCCAAGTTTTATCACCCTTTTTTATCCTTCCCTTAGCCTCAATATAAGCAAGTTCGTACCACAATGAACTACTAGACGTATTTCCCAACCTATAAAGAGTCATTCTAGACGGCTCCATATGCCATTGAGAGAGCTCAAGTTTCTTCTCTAAATTATCAAGTACTGCCCTCCCACCTGCATGAACACAAAAGTGCTCGAAAGCAAGCTTGAAATCCGGTACGTAAGGGTTAATGTTACGCATACGAAATACCTTTCGTCCAACCAACACGGCTAGGAAAAGAAGTTGTTCCGATAAGGGAAGAACTAAAGGGCCTAGAGTTGTTATGTTTTTCTTTAGAGCTTCCCCTGCCACGCTCATTAGGTCCTTAGAGAGCGAAAGACCGCGACATCCGATTTCATCCTCTTGTTGGTAGGCACATTGGTAGCTCTTATCATTTGCGCCATCATGGGTGCGTACTACATGTACAAGTTGGTATTTTGATCGACCGCGATCGTTGCACTTGTTGGAGAGGAGAATGGCAGCTCCACCCATTCGGAACAGGCAGTTTGAGATGAGCATTGAGCGGTTGTTTCCACAATACCAATTTTGTGTCAAGCTCTCTACGCTTACTATTAAGGCATATGAATTGGGATGTACCTGTGGAAACAAACACACCACATACATCAACGTATTTAATGAATACAAATTAGTTTATTTGTTATTATATTTTTTTAATGTATTTTTTATAGATACTAATTAAATTTAATACTGTTTTTATATTTCAAATTAGTTGCAAATTCTCCCTGTTTTATTTTGGAAGTTTTAAATCAGTTGCAACCTATATTGTACGGAAAGTTCATGAAAGTCAGGTGTGCATATTAGACACGACACGTTTTCGCGTTTCAGACACGACACAAAAACATCTTTATGAGAGAATTATCATTCATATCATTTCTTGTGTGGCTCTATCTGATTCCGTGCAACATAACTTGATTTGTCTATGGGTTCTCGATCTCCTATCTCACACGATTCCTCTTTTTATTTCTCTCTATCTCATTTCTTTTCATGTACACCTCTAAACTTGTGTCTTCCTCTCTAAGAATGGATGTTTCATGCTCCCTCTCAAATAATTTGCGTTGATGTCTCAAAACAATTCCATAATCATTTAAGCTAATATTTTGAGGGTGTTTGGCAATTGACCGATGGCTGTTGAATGGTGGCTTTATATGCTTGATTAGTTGACCGGCTGTTTTTAGTGGCTTGACTGATTGTGTGTTATTGGTTGTTAAAAAGTGTTAGTAAAAATGGTTGTTACTCTTGTTAGTGCTGGTTGTTTAGTACAAATGGAAACAAAAACCAAATGCTAAAAGCCAACAAAAATCTGGTAAAAACAGCTTCTACCCACCGCAAAAGTCATTTACCACTCATTTTGGTTGTTTAACCGCAACCAAAACTAATAAAACGCCACCCAAAAGCCATTTGCCAAACATGCCTCCATCTCTACTTTTTCTCTAAAGTTGACCCTGCTCACCTTCATTGAGAGTGAGGGAGTGGCAAATTAAACTCACTACTTGGCTTTAGGAACTGTTTTCTCTACAGAAGTAAATTATAACTTTCAGTACAACCAACACAAAAAGTAACAGCAAATTTACCTTCAAAAGATCTTTAGCAAGATCAATAGAAATGAGGCCAGCACTGCAACCCATACCACCAAGATTATAGCTCATAACATCCTCTTTAAGCTTATAATGGTTAACAATTGTATCACTTAAAGAAGGCACAGGATTAAATATACTACAATTCAGTACTAATATATCAATTTCCTTAGCCAAAACTTGTGTCTTTTCAAGAACTTCATCAATGGCTAAAAACATTAGAATCTCTGCCTCTTTCCTCGCCTCTTCTAACGTCGGCCGTGGAGGGACTGCTATCACCGACGGCGGCAAGTACGTCTCATCTCCTACACCTGACCTCTCAAACAACTTCCTTTGAAACTCAATGTTGTTTTCAGTAAATGTTCCATATTTCACTATTCTATCCATGCCAGTTGCCTTACTGGCTTTAAGAGAAGGATTTGGTTTACAACATGCAAAATCAACTAAGTAAATCTTTCTAGTTTTGCGGTTTTTGAAGAAATAAAGCATGGATAGAAAGAGGATTGACATGGAAGTGAAATGGTTGAATTTGATTAAGAAGTTCCATAGTTGGGTGATGTTTTTGAGTACTAGTGGTATGATCAAGAAGATGAACATAAGGTATATGACATTTGATATGAAATAATGGTACCCAAGTTTGATATATTTCAGTTTAAATAATGATGATGAAGAAGAAGTAGTACTATTTGGTATTGGGTTTTCTCTAACTTGATCAGCCATAATGGATAGGACATAGGAGTTTATGTTGAACGAAGAAAGAAGTTTTATGGAAAAAGAAAGAAATATCACCTTTGTTTTTGGTTCTTCTTAGGTAGAAGCTGAATTGCATGGGAACTTCACCACAATTTATAGGCACCAAGAGGAGATACCAGTCAATATTATTGTAAGTAAATAAATCTATTCCTTTGCCATCGTTTTCTGTATAATGCGTCACACCATCAATTGATGACGTGATGTGTTTATACTAGTATGATCTTAGTATTTGTTGATAGTCATATATAGGCGTTACTTGCCCTACTTTTTATTTACAAACAACTAACATATCATATTATTTCACAGTTACTTACCCTATTATTTAGGGCTCATCGAATACATTGTTTAGGGTTGACTTATTATAAAAGAAAGGTGTTAGACCCGGTTATTTTACCTATTTGGGAGTTAATCCATTATTTAGAAATAGATTAATTAGTACACTATGAAGTATGAATCACCTATCATATATTATTTAGAGATAGCTTATGAAATAATTTTCGTTATGTAATCTAAACTTATATCTTGAAAACCATGAAATAGAAAAACAAAGGAACGATTAGTTAGACAAGGTAGTGACTAGTTTAGAGGCTGCAAAGCTATAAATGGCCTGTTAAACTTCAATTTAGCACTACTTAATCAGGAAAGTTTATACTTTCTAAAAAAGCTTAAGAAGGAAAGTTGGTTAAGTTGGCAACACTAAATTTATTAAGCGGAGAGACGGAAGAGGGGTTTGGCACAAGGAATGCATGTGTAATGTGTCCTATAATATATAGAGGCAAGACTCCCTCCTTTATTTAGTGCATGTATTGTCTCCTTTTTATTTTAGTATAGTGCATATGGTATAGTATATACTATAGTTGATTGAATATCCTAACTCCACAAGAAAAGAACTTAAATCTGTTTTTTTGTTGATGGCTTATTTCAGATTTTTGAGGATGACTTAAATGCAAAAGAGAAATTTAGAAGCACGGTACAAAAGAAAAACGTAGGAATGGACAACCGCAAGTAAGAATGATTTTTTGGGGAAATTAGTTTGCATGTTTGTCCAACATTATCTTTAAATAGAGCATTTTTGTGGAAAATTATGTTAAGTTCATGCTTTTTTTTTTTGTTGCTGTTGAAGTTCTTTTTACCTCAAAATCCGACAAATAATAATATGACACCTCCAATGCAAGCTAAGATTAAACACCCCAACCAGTAAAGTTATTCTTATCCTGTAAAAAGAATGACGTCTCCAATGCTCCTGATATTTCATGTGTGAGTCCTAGTTGGCATAATCATAAAATTACAAGACATCTACTTATCCAACACTCCCTTGTTTTCTATTTGAACATTTATGGTTGATTTTTAAAATTTTCTTCTATTATTAGTTTTTATTTTCCTGAAGTTAATTTATTTACCTTTAATTATATTAATTATTCATTAATGTCGGATTAACAACTACTAAAAAGTTGTTTCCCCCTTTCTTTTTTGAAAGAATCTTCAATTTTCCTATTACAAAAGCACCATGCAAGAGTTTTGAACATGTACATCACGACACTGGACCTTAAAATGAGACAAAGATCACAAATTTATTGATGCGGTGGTCCTTGCATATGTACTTTTAACAGTCAAAAGTAGAGAAGGAATTACATACACAGCTAATGGAGTTCAGTAAACATGATGTATTACATTGACTCTTCTCTCAGATACATACATGTATAAACTTATCCTCTTTTATGGTTATCCCAATCTTGTTCCCATCAGCTTCTTTTGTCGTTCAAGTACCTGTCCCACGAAAAACGCAAAAGCTTATAGGATGGAGAACAATTTTGCATTCTATCAAGTAGTATTTGGTCTACAGGTACGGAATGTTCTAAATGGCATTGATGACATAGGATCAGACCCAAATAGAGACTCTGGGTCCGGATCCCTAATAGTTTGACGGTACGTCCAAAGAGTTTGACATGCTAAGTTGAATTGGTTGACCTATAAGAGTTATCAGTTTCCAACATTGTGTTCCTAACTACAATCCTTCAAACTTGTCCCAATGCACATTGGAAAAATAAGATGACCAAGTTTACAAACTTACATAAGGTTCCATCTCAAGAAAATTGACTAAGGATGAAGTAGCTCAATTAAAAACAACGTTCAATGCAACAAAAAAATACTTCTAATCAGTAATAACAAGTTCTAATTAGTAAGGTAAATCTATTCATTATAAATCATTTCAATTCAGTATAATCAGGAGAAATGAATAGGGTTTAAAGTTGCATATATCTAGCCTTCTTCTGCAAGACTCAAACCTAAGAGAAGTGGTATATGTAATATTTATACAAAGTTCTTGTTTGTTGACATACAAAACATGGGAAATGAAATTTCCCAGGAAGTAAAAGGTATATGAATTGTTTGGTCCAAAAAAAATATAGGAAGTCCTACTTCCCACAAAATGGAGGAAGTAGTTGACCTAGGTCTTCTTTAGGTAATTTCATTTCCCATGCTTAAGAGCAAACAGCCCGAATTCATAGGATAAATTAGTTCACATATTCCATCAAATGACCATTAAGGTGTCACAGTATATGTTTGAACTAAGTAAACTTGAAGATAATAATTTCAAATTTTGAGAAATGGGCATCCCACCAAGTATTAGGAAGATTTCAGCACCGATTTAAGTACTCCATCATGAAAAACACTTACAATATCAAATGTCAACTAGTAGACCATGAAGCTACCAACCTTGAAACTTGTATTAATGCATGTTTAGTTTTTGTACTTCATAGTTTCCTTCTCAAATCCAATTGTGGGGAATTGCTTTGCATACTCCTCAACCTCAAGTCTTAGCTTTGCAATCTCAGAATCAAAAGCACCAGACTGAAATGTGGCAACGAAGTCCTTCAACTTTGTTCCTGATATGCAAAAGCAATCATAATCATCAGTGGATAAACATTAAGATGCTGCGCTACAGTCTGAATAGTGTTTCTCTCTTTTCTTTTTCAAAATTTCATCTCAACATAAATTTAAATTATATCTGCATGCACTTCAATAACTAATTGATTTTGACTACGGAGAAACGATAATGAACCAGAGGAACCTTTTGTCTCAGCCTTGATTTTTAGAGCCAGCTTGACAGCAGCATCGAAATACTCAGCCACCTTAACAAAATCTTCTTCAACAAAACCCCGGGATGTTAGGGCTGGCGTTCCTGGATCATGAAGTAGCACAAGTTGGCTTGAGTTTTAGGTACTTATACAGCAGAATGCATCCTACAGATTAGAGCTCTTACCCATCCTGATGCCACCGGGGACCATAGCAGACACATCCCCAGGCACAGTATTTTTGTTGGCTGCAATGTGTACAGCTTCCATAATCTTCTCTACTCTGGACCCATCAATACCCTGACAAAGCAAGATCAAAGTGAGTGTTTAAAGACTCGCCTTTTCACACGCTAGACATAGAGCAAACAGTTGTAACAGCAGTACACATGACAATCTTATGTCACAAACTGTAAACTGAGCAAAATTACTACTTCAGTAAGTAGATATTGCCAGTAGCCCAAATGCATATGACATGTCTTTATGCGGCATACCATATGTCAACTGATTTGCTAACCTAATTTTAACGGTTGATACTGCCTTATGTGATATTTCTTCACCATACATATAACATGGCAACTAGACCATGGAAAATTCATTAGTAAGGTGCAAGCATCCAAAGCCAGTAGAATGAGGCTATCAAGAATAGAACTTATCTTCACCTTATTCTTCAAGTTCACTAAAACTAAATGATTATCGGTTCCGCCGGAAACAAGGTCATAGCCCATTCCATCCAAAGCCTGTAGAATGCAGCATAAAGAGGAAGGTATTACTTGAAAGAAATATATATTTCGCTGATTCACATTGTACAAAATGAAAATCTGAATCCATAGGTTTGCACCTAAGAATCTAGCATGCTAGCTAATTTTACCTCTGCAAACTTTGAGCTATTGCTAAGAACTTGTTCTTGGTATGCTCTGTATTCGGGAGTCACAGCCTGCAACACCACAGAGATCTCATGAGCCTTGTGGAAATGGAAATAATTGAAATATCCAAGTCATTTGAGCAACTAGGCACCTAAACAAGATATGGTAGAGCTATAAGAGAGAAGAGGAAAGGAGAAATTGCGATGTAAAGAGAGTCTTCAATGCACTCATTGATAATGTATGCCAAATTCATGGTTTATACTATAATGCATTGCCACCTAAAATTCATTGGTTAGGTCCTGCATTAATTATGAACTGCCCTCTGCTTCATCAGCAGCTATACTCAAAGCTACATCAAATATACCTAAAACATCTAAAGTGCAAGGCATGACTATTGGAACTTCAAGCATAGAGGGTTCCCCAAGACACAGCTGCTTTTCGTCTGTGTGTCACATAGAGGCCCTACTCAACAGAGATGAGCAAAATTAATGATGGAGCCAGACTTGGAAGAAAAGGTTGGTTCAAGCTGAGAAGGAGGAAAGTAGAACCGAACACACTATAAATTTAACTAAAGCAAACTTCTCATCAAGATTTAGCAGGAGATTAGCATAGTGGACACAGAAAAGAGCGATAAGATAAAGTGTGAGGATGGAGAGAGAAAAGAATAAGGAATTATTAAGTTCTTCACCCCACCCCCCTCCACATTGCAAAGATAATTCCCGATAACCAGAATTGACATTGTAATCTGATACAGCATGTAGATAATTGATATCAAGCAAATTATCCGAGAACATAACCTGTTTCAGAGCAACTGCTAATGCAGTTATTGTGTGATTGTGAGGACCACCTTGGAGACCAGGAAAGACAGCCTGATTAATCTTGTCCTCAAAGTCATAAAGTACCTGCAGAATATTAGTAAGATTAATGTATTTCATGGAAGACTAGTTGGAACGCAAGGTGGAGAATATATATCATACTATATCGTAGACAAAAAGAAAGAATCAACTAGTTAGTGTGAGCCAAAAAGTAGTCAGTCGCAGAGTACATCGATTTATATTACCTCCTTCCCTTGTTTGTTGATCTCCTTTACACCCTTCCTAAAGAAAATCATTGCTCCACGAGGTCCACGAAGGGACTTGTGGGTTGTTGTGGTCACAACATCAGCATAATCAAATGGTGATGGTATCACACCAGCTGCTACCAACCCACTAATGTGTGCCATATCTGCCAGCATGATTGCTTTCTGCTTGTCACATAACTGCAAAAGAACATAGAAACTAGGTTTCAGACAATTCAAACCCAACATTCCCCGAAAGGTCTAAATTTTGTCTGACAAAATAACTAGATTCCCAAACTGATGTTACCTTGCGGATACGTTCATAATCATAAAGTCGAGCGTAGGCACTTGCTCCAGCAACAATCAGTTTAGGTCTGAATAAGGTGGCACTTTTCTCCATCTGAAGTAAAAATCCAATTATAATGAGCCCAATAACATCAGCCACATTGAGTTGACAAGCTATAGGATTCAAGGCACCACTTGCACAAAATTAGCACTAAGGCAGCAACAAATAATTGCTTGAAATAGGTTTCTACTAGTCATGGATGCGATAGATACAATATGTAGGTTTAAATAGTCTTAATTCTTGAAAAGACGCTTCTCCAAGTAAAAGTGGATCCTCTAATGCTCAGTAATGTAGATTTTAATTTAAGAATTTACAAGATGATCTTCACAAGATGCATATATATTGAATGTGGTTAAAAACCTTGATCAAGTTCCATTAATAAAATCTGATATACATACATTAAGGTTGACATAAACAGTAATAGTTAAAGTCCTATTCTCATTTGCGAGCAATTTTCCAAAAATATGAAAGTCTCATGAGTCATGACTGATCATGGCCCATAAGTCATAAGAAGAATTTTTTTCCTACTTTCAATATGCTTAAGACCTTGAAATATCAGAGGAACTTATAACAGCAGAAAAAATGACCTACCTGATCATAGTCGATAAAACCAGTACTTTCATCCAATCTGTATGGCATAGTCTCAAAAAATATAGACACAGCAGATATCTTCTTGGTATCTGTCTGCAACATAATAAGAGAAGTTACAAGTTTATCACACAAAATCTGGGATAAGGAGATATTTGATTAAAGGATAGATGCCACATAATGTTCACATGACACTTGATTCATACACGAGATTTTTCAATGGTTTAATTTTTTAAAATTGATGGAACTAAAATCTGATCAAATTGGATGACATAACTATCTGAAAGCTCAGTTTTTTTTGTGCTTTTTCTGCATCGCATAAGGTTTCAGATTGCTAGACGGACCCTTTTAAATCTAGCTTAAAGGTCCAGTTTGATGGCCAATTACAATTCATTTGCACTCTGATGCTTGAACATCACAAGATCTTTATAACTATGCTTTTGATAAGGGGGAAAGAAACCATTCAAATTTGTAGTAAATTTTGTTTACATTATCACAAGAATTTTAACATAGTTGTTCCATACATTTACAATCTTGGCTCACTGACTAAGTGCAGATTGCATAATTGAGTAGAAAATACTAGTCCCCAGAAAGAACAATCGCTGGTAAAACTTTATTGCAACCATGGATAAGTCAAATAGTCTATGTCGACAAGTTGATGCCATAACTTCTCAATCAAAAAAAGGATAACTAATGAATAATCAAGTGAGGGATGAAGCAAAGACCTGGTATCCATGTGAAAGATGTCCACCATGTGGAAGATCGAGAGCCATGATTCTTTCATGAGGCTTTAAAAGAGCAGTGTAAACGTGGAAGTTAGCTGGTGATCCAGATAGGGGTTGGACATTGACTGCACAAAAGAAATTAGAGTGGTTTCCATTACCTTAGACGCACAAGAAGCCGAAAAACACACAAGGTTACTATAATGTACAATATCTTCTTTATTATGACGATAGTCATGATACTCTGTAATTGACATGATGAAGATCTAGAGGATGTTTGGTAAATTTATTTTGGGTTGTTTTTTCATTGGCTTTTGACTTATTCACGTGGCCAAACAACTAAAATAAATTGTTTGTACATGGCTTTCTTGGTAGCTAAAAAGCCAGCTTTCTAAAATTTGGTTTTACTAGGGCTTTTGCTTCCATTTTGCACTAAACCGCCAACACTAACAACTGACTTCACCAAACCCGTATATAAACAATTGATAGTGAAACAGCCAGCAGCAATTGACCAACGGTTATTTGCCAAATACCCCCTATCCACATTCACAGATTTTAGGCGTTATTATGGACCAGTTGCAACTTGCAAGGGTAAGGATTTCTCTCTAAGAGGGAAGCGGTAGGGGACCCCTTTAACGAGTATTGTGATGGGGACTCATGCAATTGCACCACTATGCTAATAGCTTTGTCTTAAGAGAAGGGAAGAGCGGGAAAAAAGAAAAAACAAAAAAGGTATTTCCAATGAAGAAAGGAAATTCACCTCCCCATTTTTCCGGGTCCAATCGAAATGCTTCCAATGCACGTTTCTGACACAAGGTTTCAGCCATATCAATGAACCTGCAATGGAGGTTAATCACTTAAAAGAAAAGGAAAAAATGGTTCAAGTCCATGCAGGAATAAAAGGCAATTGACCTACTCGTTTCCTCCATAATATCTGGCTCCAGGATATCCTTCACTGTACTTGTTGGTCATGACAGATCCAACAGCTTGCATCACAGAGACTGAAGTAAAGTTCTCCGATGGAATAAGTTCTAGACCCTATCACCCAAACATGCCACCGGATGAATCAGAGCAAAAGTCAGAATACAGAGACAATTAAACACGTGAACAGAAATTTTAACATGCCCACAAACTTTCTGCTACATTTGGTAAGTTGTGAGCTGAATGTTAAGAGAGGAAAACTGTATTTAACTATCTAACATCCTGCATCGTTTTCTTATGCTTCAGCATAAAGAGATAGATATCATATCATAATAGCGAAATCTGACACTTATATTCGAACATTTAGTTTTCCGTAGTTTTATATACATGCATAACTTCAATTCGAAATCATAGATATTTCTCATACAAAATCATACAATTTAATCTGAAAATTTATTGATCATACGGGAGTCAAAATTCAATGACAATGATCTTAAAATGAGAAGGATGAGAAGGATCGGTGTGCATATTTTTCAAATTGGATATGCATATTTTTTGAACTGGATATGCATATTTCACTTCTCGAGCGGTAAGTATATGCTCTTCAAAAATAAGATCAACACTCAATTCAAAGAAAATGCACATTTTAAAAGATTTGCACATCTAGTTCAAATAACATGCACATTTAGTTCCAAACTATATACGAAAAATACTTTTCACCCTTCTCATTTCAAGAATATTCTCATTTGATCCTAATTCAATCATACAGAAACTTGCTTTTAACTTAGGAAAAATAAGTTTTGAGTAACATCAGATGAGTTCCAATAAGTTAACACAAATCCGATAAGTTGTATTAAAGAGAAAAGAAAAAGGCCTCAGACAGTATTTTTCCCACATTGCTAGATTCCATAGTTATACTCAATTAGGTCCCTACTAGGCTACTATAAATACTGGTACACCTACCATAGGAGGGAAGAGGGGCAGTAGTCACAATCAAAGTACTCTATTATACAAGCTTAAGGTCTCTTCAACTCGATATGCATAAATTAATGTAGTCACAAATCACAATCACATCATATTTGGTCCGAGATTATTCTTGACATAAATGCATCCCAAGATCTTACCAAAACTTCAAGAGTAGTAAACTATAACAAAATCTAGTAATTCAAACATGAAAGAAGATTTTTAAAAACAAAGAAAAATAGAGAAAATGGTGAACCTTCCATTGTCTGGCCTTCTCGTGCTCGATAATGTCAGCAATCTCAGGATCAACCTCCTCAAGCGGCGCATTCAATTGTTTCGGCCACTGTACAATATTTTCAATTATTCAAATACATTTCCACAATTTCCATTTAACAAAAGAACAAATAAGAAAAACAAATAATCATGACCATCATCTGCCACTACAATCAGTGGCGAACCTAAGATTTTAGTATTGGAGTGTCAATTGGATAAAAAGTTACTAACAAACAATTTTAATTCGGAACGTCGACTGACACTCTTTGCTTCAATCGTACGTCCTCCACTAACTACAATTAGAGAGAATCAGAACTCGTACCAACCGTCACAGAAACTTGCTATAATGTACACAATCTTGTACATTTCCACAAATTCCATTTAAGAAAAGAACAAATAAGGAAAACAAATAATCATGATCATCATCTTCAACTACAATCAGTGGCGAACCTAGAATTTTATTATCGGAGAGCTAATTATAGGCTATTTATCAAAAATTACTAAGAAATCATTTTAACTCGTATGTCGACTGACACTCCTTGCTTCAACGTACGTCCTCCACTATCTACAATTAAATTATAGTATTTGCAACTAAAGAGAGAATCAGAACTCATACTAACCGTCACAGAAATTTGCTATAATGTACACAATCTTGTACATTTCCACAATTTCCATTTAAGAAAAGAACAAATAAGGAAAACAAATAATCATGAATATCATGATCATCATCTTCAACTACAATCAGTGGCGAACCTAGAATTTTATTATCGGAGTGTCAATCATAGGTTATTTATCAAAAATTACTAAGAAATCATTTTAACTCGTAAAATCCTTGTTTCAATGTACGTCCTCCACTTACAAAAATTAAATTCTATAGTGAACTAAAAAAAGAGAATCAAAACTCATACTAACCGTCACAGAAATCTGCTTCTCCTTCGCAATCGCAGCTTCCGACGACTATACGTAAATTAGACATAACAAAAAGTAAGATTGAATATTTGAATCATACTATATACTATCACAAAAATTGAATTCGTAAATGTAAAGAGTATAAGAGAGAGAAAAGGAGAACCATGAAGTAAAGAGGAGCGCCATTAAAAGCGCTACGAACAGGTTTGTTGACGGAATTGGAGAGCTTGCGAAGCGCCATTGCCATCGCCATTTTCGCGCTCTCTCTCTAACTCCCTTTCTTTGCTTTGAAATGAGTAAGTTTGTTTGTGGTGTTGTTCTTGGGTGAGCTTTAAGTGGTTGATAATAAATGTGGTGTTTTTAAAATTCTGGTTTTTTGTGTGGCGCAATTCGTGTTACTCAATTGTAGCTCCATTCTTTTACATAAAGTTTATCTTGTTTGAGCACTAAAGTTATGATTGTGTTTCAATCAACCACACAATCTTGTATGAGGAACTTGTAGCCACACCAGGTGGAGGGCTGCCCATTACCTATCGGATAGGTAAGAGTTGGACACATATCAAGCTTTTTTTTTTAAACGTAGTACACTTATATATTTATATAGTATATTTTTCGCGTAATATAGTATATTTATATGCAGCTTAAAGTAGTATAGTTTCTGAAAATTGTAGTACAATAAAAAATTGTAGTATATCATTTTTAAAATGTAGTACAGACCTATCTGATAGATGTTACTGTTCACATCTATCAGATAGGTCTTTGGCTTTTCCCACACCAAGTGTGCCAACTTATGAGGAGGGGATAAAATAAAACATCTTGATTGGTTAGTTTTGTCGATTTATTGGGTGCATGATCTTCGCCTTATAAAAATATTAGGTTTAAATTGCAAAGATTAAGTCGTCAGATTTTAAGGTGATGTTATGATTGATAAGATCTACTTAGTCTAGTATGTTCAATTAAGATAAGTCTAAGTGGAGAAAACACATCCTACAACTCAATACTGAATAGCTATTTAATTGCTCATATGCTTTTGTGTCCATCTTCTCTCTAACACATTTTACTCTCAAATCATGAAAAAGTTCATATAAATTTTATGATCCTGTTTAGTTATAACACTTTCTTTCTACAAGTTTCAAAGTTATTGCAACATTACTTTGATTAAATGAGTCCGCTCTATTCTTATCCTCATCACATCCATCTCTCTTTTTCTTACACCCTTTCTTGCTCCTATTCGTACTTAATAAGTTGTATCTCTCCTTTAAATTGCAGCTAACTTAAAACATAAAAAAGTATCTATTTTTCATAACTTATTAATGTTTATTTTTAATCACACGTATAGATTATAAGCATAACAATATATTGTTAGTAGTATATCAATTTCTTTAATTACTGATTCAAGAGTGCTTAATATTTTTTACAATCATGCATGACAATAGATTATATCAAGTTGTCTTTCACACATGGGGCACATCTTAGAATTATAAAATTAAATTGCTTTCTTTAAAGGCCAAGGATTCAGGAGTGCTAATTAAGGCCTGTGAGGCCATGGACCAGTAGAAGAGGAACTGCCTAAGACCAAGTCAAGCCCAGTTACCTTTACAAGCCCGATAGCCTACTAGATCAAGCCCACCATCATATAAGAGTGAGCATAAGAACTAGAAGACCCAGCAAAAACAAAGAGGCCTAATTATATTGTAGTATTACCCAGAACAACCCCCCTCATCGAAAAAGAAGCCACAGCATTGTGGGCCTGTGGCCCAAAAACTTATACCCAACAAAAATAGAGACCTCTCTTTATCCTTACACCAATACACCATGCGCCCCTGAATTAGAGACTAGTTAGTAGGCTAGTGCGATGCACATGTTACTCGTAATTTGTCAAGGTATATACTACCTTCGTTTCTTTTTATTTGCAACGTATTCCTTTTAAGGAAATGTCATATTAATTGGAATATAGCTTTATATGGAAAGTTTTTTTTTCATTTATCTACAACTTTGCCCTTGGTATGAGTGTTTTTCCTTCATTAACAAGTGGTCATCCTCTTTCTCTTCTACATTCCTTGGTTTGTGTGTTTTTCTCTATGTTCCAAATAAAAAAAACGGAGGAAGTAGTCTATACTACCGCTGTTACATGAAAAAATGCAACAATTTGACATAAAGCAATATTGTGCTCTAAGCAATAATCCTCATAAGCTCCTAGAAGCAAAGATTGTTATTTCATTGGAGTCATATTAAGGATTGAATAAAGTTCCTAGAAGGAGTATCATGACAAGTTCAAGAGTAGGAACTTTGGCTAAGGATATGTTCTTTTGCATGAACTCATCTGAAGCATCACTATTGATCCAGGATAGGCAACACTGTTGTTGTTCCTAATGGAACTGAGATATCAAGATGAAAGCTCCTGAATAGGAATTTTATGAGTTGTTGTATGAAGTCTAAACATGTATGAGTTTACTACAAGACTCTACGTTCAGAGAGGCCAGAAACAAGAATTACATAATTGTTCCTTGAGTAAAGAAATTGTTTTAGTTCGAAAATCCCTGTAATAAGCGTCTTTCAAGAGAAGTGATGATATGCCATAAGGAACTTAAAAGTTTAACTGAAATAGAGATGTTCCTTCGAGAGGAGTTGTTCTTCAAGCAGAGTCGTTCCTTCGAGAGGAAGGCGTCTAATGTACAAACAATTGACGACGGAACAAATAAAACGCGATGGCTATATGTAATTATGTTAATTAACCAAATAAACGTAAAACCATGATTTTAGGAAGTCAATGATTATGTAATTACTTGTTAGAGTTGATTTAGCCATCATATTTAAATTAGGCTAAACTTGCTCTTCGACCAGTCAGGCAAAATATTCGCGCTATTTGGCAGAGATAATATCCATGTAATTTGATGTTGTGAGTTTTTGCTCTCATGCCGCTAGGTAGAATCATCTTGATTGATTGGGCAGCGCGCTGCCCACACAAGATAAGTTTCGTTTTTCCAATGTCTTTAACGATTCTTTTCTTTTCCCATATAACTGACAGGCTAAAGTCGTATCACCTAATCAAAATTAAATCCTAAAATCCTCTAACAACAACAGTCAGGGAAGTAGGGTCGGATCCACAGGGAGACAGATTCTCAGAGTTAATATTCAGCTAAACAGTTACTTTAGACAAGATCAGGGAAGAATCAGCTGAACTACTATTTTAAACTAAAGAAAGCAATATAAATAATGAGATTAAACTACGGATTAAAGGTATAGGGTATTAGTTCGATCCACCATACTTATACCAATCAAAAGGGTTGAATAACTAATAATATCTAGGTCTAGGGTCGAACAATCAGAGTCAATGTTAAGCCTACGATCAGGTCATAACACTCTCAATTCAACATATGTAGTACGATCGCTCACATAATCATAATCAATAGTGTGTTCTAAGCCTCTAAAAGTAAGCCTACAATCGGGTCATACTCAAGTTGCCAAACATAGTTCATGAAATTGTTCACCGACATAAACTACGAATTAAAGAATGAATCACACTACAATTGAACTAATCAAAACCTAGAACTAAAAGCAATTCAAATATAGATCATGGTATAAACATGGTTTTCCTCCCTAAAACCTTGGAAATACGACTACTCGGACATGATTGAATCAACAATAATAAAACTAATATAAAACCCTAATCTTTGCATCATGAATTAATTAAATAATCAAAACTAAGCAAACAAGAATTCAAGAGAGGAAATAAGAGTGAAGAACAATACCAATTGACGAAAAGCAGTCCCTTTTATTGAAATAATCCAAGGTTCGATCACATTTGAATCTACTCTAAAGTGTTTAATTAAGAGAAGCTCTAAAAATAAACTAAATGAAAGCTAAAATAAAAGATATCCCTCCAAAACAATTAAGCTAACTATATATATAGAAACCAAAAACTAATTAAAGGAAGAAATAAAAAGATAGAAATTAGGCTAAAAAGACGCCTGTCAACAGATGTGGGCTGACTTCAGATGTGGGCTGACATTTGATTCCCTTTGCAAAGATGCGCTGAAATCTGGACTGTTGGGCTCCCGATGGTGTCAGGCTAAGTTGCTCGGACCGGGCCGAATTCACGGATGGCCCAACATCTTTCCTCTGGTGCACGCGCACACAACATCGAACTATAGATGGACGCCCGATGCCTTCGACCTTCCGGACTCAATTCGATCGGGCTGAATATACTTCAACTCATTTTTATGCTTTTCGACCTTCCGGACTCAATTCTTCGCTCTAAAGCGGCCTCAGAAATGTTTTAACGCACCTAAAATGTCTCGTAACAACTCTTATGTGCTTTGTAACAACTCTTATGTGCTTCGTAACAACTTGTAAAACTATGGTTTCCTCAATATAGCTGGGAATAGGGAGAAAACTCCCTAAAACCTGCAATTCAGCACGAAAACAAGAAAACTACAACTTATAGAGTAATTAGCACAAAGTAGCTCCGAAGAGCTCCAATTAAGCACGATTTAGCTCACGAATATAGGGAAAAAAGTCTATAAATAAACATGATATCAGTAACAGACGCCTCTTCTAAATCGTGTTAACATTGGAAGACATCGTTATTGTGTTGACCTTCAACTCTCGAGGCGAAATTTACTTTTAAGATAGTGGTAGTACCACAACGCATATTAATACCACCAATCTATAATTCTGACATATATTTTCAAATTAATACCATTTTAAAAATAAATTGAATGTTAATAAAAATCCCAGAGCATTCATCAGCAATATCCTTAAAAAATATTCACATTGACTCCACTAATCGGATGGCGCGTGACTCAAATGTGCATAATACATTAGTATAGTACTACATGCGATTAGTTTAAAGAGGTGAAAACAAACGATACGATCAATCGCCGCACGCTCTCTGTCCCTATTTGTTTGAGAGTAAAAGACATGAACGTCTAAGATTAAAAAGAAAGGAATCCAAAGGATGGTGACACAATCATAAAACCACAAATAAAGAAAGAAACAGGATGTGTCGCAGACAAAGTCAGAGGTGGCTGTATGAAACATTATTCAAAGGGTCCTTGCTTAGCTCTTCCTCTTTTTTCATGTGAGTCAGAAACTCAGTATTCTGCACTCACCACTCAGCACTGAGTAGGATTCTACGTTATCCGATGAGGATTCATACTATAAATTGCTAACTTATGAATCGTGACATATCACATATCATGGTAGTTGCAGCACTAAAAATTACCCCGACTGTATATTCTATAAATCCTAGTAGTTTTTTTGGTGCAGGTAAATCCTAGATGAACTGTCTACAAATTGTAACAAGTATCGGAGGCTAGTGTGATACTTTCTTGTCCCGATTTATGTGCTCTATAAGAGTTTGAAACGTTTTTAATGTACTATTTGATTAATGGAGTCGATGAAAATATAAAGTATTAGCATCACCCGTGATGTATCATTAAGTATGGGTCTAGGCCGCCTATCAAACCCATATGGAGAAGAGAGAGCCTACTTCACAAGATCAGAAGAAGTTTCACTTTAAAAGGATATGACAATAAGGGGAGTAGCTCCTTATCCTTATCACTGAACACCTCTCTCCAATATTATCAATATAAACTCTCGCATGTGATGTTTCATGAGGTCAAAGTCTCAACACGAATAAACTCTCGCACTTATGGAGTTTCACTACAATAAGTTACCAAGACTAATCCACGTAAATTCCGGTCCAGGGTGAACAAGTCCAATAGCATATTCTTAAAAATAGATTCAAAATTTATGAAAAGTCAGTCCAACCCGTTTGGATTGGAAAAGTTCGACTTGTATAGGGCCGGACAGGACTCCAAAATGTCGTAATATAAGGTTAGAAACTGAACTCGAAAAAATCCGTTCCAGACTAAACTAATCTTATCGGACCCAATTTTTGAACCATATGCTGATTTGTAGATATCCCTAATCATACATTAGTGATTCTATTGATGCACTGCCTATATCTTTTGCAATAACACTATTCATTATCATTAGTAAATAGTAATCTTGTTGGTACATTGTCAATAACCCATCGTCACTAAGAATATTTCTTCTAATTATAAGAAATATTGAGATCGATTCTCATCTTGAAACTCCCTTTAAATCCTTATACAAATAATACAACAACTATCTAGCTCGTGGCAATTTGTGTGGATAAAATTATGACATGGGAGATAGTAAAGATTGAAGAAAGCGACAAAAGATCCAACTTCCCACTGAAATTTTGGGGTGTGATGGTGTGGAGTAAGAGCTGGTGGAGCTTCGTTTGTACCAAAATCACATGGGTTTGGTACCCCCTAGAGATTCTCTATATTTTCAAGTAGTTAAGTTATATTATTAGTATGCATTTTCCGTTGTGTGATCATATCATCATTTCATGGTACGTTAGTTGATTATACAACTGTGTTTTTTAGGCACTCCTATAATCATGTTGGCGTTACGTGACACCAACTAATCACACATTGGCCCTGTTTGGCAAATAGAGTATAGAGTTTAGAGTATAGAGTATAGAGTATAGAATTTGCTGTTAGAGTTTTAACTTTTTGTTTAGATGATTTGACTGCTGATTTGACTAATTGTGTTTGGTAACACATAGCTGATTAATAAAAGCTGATTTGTGTAAAATGACATTTATGGGCATGTGTCTTTTGTAATATTTCTTTTTCTTTTTAAACATAAGAATTAAACTATGGGCAAACTTGTCATATTGCAAAATAAATTGCAATTCTCTATCCAAAAAGTTGGGTTTCCCAGCTTTTTATAAATTAGAGTTTCAACCCCAAAACTCTACCAAATCATCTTTTTTACCAAACAACCCAAATAGAGTTTTGACTAGTCAAAAACTCTATTTGGGGTCCAAAACTCTTAAAACACCCCAAACCTCTCATTGCCAAACACAGCCATTAACTACTTTGACCTATAATCTTGAAGTATGTCGTTTGACATGTTGGTCCTCTAATAATTTATTGTTCCCATGAAAATATGTATGAGCTTTTATACCCAACTATAATGGGTTGAATCGTAAATAATTATAATTTAACATGTATCTCCATAAATGACATTTTCAAGTTTCTCTAGTTATGGAGATGATAACTAGTTTAAATAGTAGTTTCAACTCTCAAACTTATATGATGCGTGCAAAAAGAGTAAAAAAATTGATTGATAAAGTAGTTATACCACAAGCCCATACAACTAGTTGGGGTTGGGGGGGGGGGTGTTCGCCTCTGATGTTGAGCATAACAGAATGAAGAGGAATTTGGATCACGGACAAAGGTCTATACTCAAATCTGAAGTCAAGTTTATTTAATCAATAAAATAATTAGAATATATATATTTTTCTTTTGGTGTCCTCTTTCTCTTCCCAAATATAGATTAAAGATAAAAATTATATCATTTAATTAGGTTTTACCAATAAAACTTTAACTAAATTTTTTACAAATTATATATGAAAATATGTAAATATGTATTAACAAGGAGTCAAGGATGCTTCAATCAACCTTTTGCATATGTTGCTACTATTTCTTCGTACGAAACGAAAAAAAATGCTGATTGTGAAGTTTCATAATGGGCTTGGAATATACCACTAAGGAGGTAGTCCATTTACAAAGTCAAAGGAGGTTCATCCCAAAACACATTTGTGATAAATGGAGTAACTTCCAACCTATAAAGTGAACAACTCTCCTATCATATTTCAAGGTAGGACACTCTCATGTAAAGTATCATGAGGCAATGGATGCACCATTCTTTTCACACTAACAATGATATGGCAGGCCCATGTGAGGAACGCGAGCAAACTAGACCTATCTTTTTTATATTTGTCCTTCGGTAAATTTACCAAATTTAAAGAAGGTCCTACACTCCTATATTTAGAGCATCAGTAATGGTGAACAAAAAAAAATTCTCAATCTTCTCTTTCCTCATTTCTCTCTCATCCACATTACTCAATTGAGATTTTCCAATTGAGAATTTTTTCCACTTCTTAACACTGATCTTTTAAAAATTCTCAATTCTATTCTCTCTCCTACTTTTTGCCTACCCCACCACATTTTCTCTCTCTTCACCCAATTTCAATACTACACTACATATTATTCAATTATAATTTGTTATTACTAAATTGTATTATTAAGGTAATTATTATTAATTAATATGAATTAAAAATAAAGTGATATAATAAATATTAATGCATAAATAATCATTAAAATTAATAGAGAATTACGTAAGTAGATGTAGATGTTTAATTTTTTTAAAAATTAATAGTTAATTAATAAATAGTATATAGATTAATCTCGTTAATTGAGAGTTTTTTAAAGGTGTTCAAAATATAGCAAAATGGGTGTCTATTTATAGAGAATGAAAAATCATGAATTTTGGTATTTTTTTTTATTTTTCGTTTACGAGATATCAGCCGCGGAAGTTTTACATCCACAATATTAAAAAAAAGCAGCGGGTCCATTGAGAGGGCGCCAGCTGGACTGAGGCGCGTCAGACCTTGCTGGCTGCCTTTATTTTTTTTTGTTTTTGTTTTTTGGGCTTAAACGGCATTGCACTCTCTTCCTTTCGGTGTGTTTTGTGCCTCGTAATTACAATGGTGGGGCCCATCTTTGCAACCGAGATTTCTTTGGTTCACCGAGAATTTTACAAAAATCTCAATTGCTAAGATTTCTCAACTTCACCATTAAGCAATATTTTAAATCTCAAACAAATCTCAATAGGATTGAGATTTTTTTGACACACCCATTAAGGATGCTCTTACACCTACTCTGTCTGTTTTTTTGTAGACACTTGGTCTTACATATGGACCAAGAAAAAGTACGAGATGAAGAGAGAAGAAAAAAATAAGGAAAAAGTGCATAAAGATAGAGAGAAGAAGAGTAAAAATAAGAGAGGTGTGAAATAATAAGGTGAGCCAACCTACCATATAAGAAAAAATGTCTAATGTTCCTATTAAAAAAATACCCTTAAATAATAAAATATCCTTTAAAAAGAGGAAATATTTAGTATACTCATTTAATGAAGAATAGATGAGTCACTCATAAACGATATAATCTAAATTTCAATTAAGTAAGAGATTTATGGATTTAAGTTTACAAATTTAATTCTAAGAAGTACTTCATTTATAAAGATATATAACAAGAATATGGGTTTAGGTAGACATAAACGAAAGATTAGAATATATTATTTGATTAGTGTAGATTTTTCTATTTTAAAATTTAATTAAAAGTTATTATTATGAACATAGTCAACTTACAATTGAACTAGGAGTTTTATTATGAATTCATTTACAAATATCTTGCAACTACAATAATATAAATTTATATTAGATATAAATTAAGTTTGGTCAAATAACATTTAGGGTTGTATGGGCTTAGGTGGGGGTTGATTTAATTTTTCAAGTAGTCGGGGCGACATTAGGATTAGTTCGGTTAATATCAGGTCGGGTTGATAAGGGTCGGGTAGGGAACGAGTCGAGTCTAAAACAGGTCGGGTTGACCTTGGGTCGGGTTACAATCAGGTCGGGTAACAATGGGTCGGGTTTATATGGGTCTTTGTCGGATCTATTTGGGTTCGGTGTTTCTTCGGGTCGGGTGCGGATCGGATACAGATCTTAGAATCTCGGGTCTAACTGGGTTCGGGTTGACTTTGGGTCGGTACAGATCAGGTCATTTTTTTATTTTCTCGGGTGTAATATGGTTCGGGTTAACTTTGGGTCGGAACAGATTGGGTTTGAGACTTGATTATTTCGGGTCGGAACAGGTCAGATACAGGTCGAGTACGGGTACACCCATGGGTCGGGTCTGTTTTTGACACCTCTAGATGAGTGTGCTCCTTCACCACCTCATGAACAATATGCTAAAATTCGATTTCCACCACACGAAAGACAAGTAGGGAAAGAGATTTCAGCCAACTATTTTATTGAATAATTGGATTAAGCTAGTGGTGCTAAAATCTATTGTTAGGTGAAGCCTAGTTTACCCTAGGATTAGGAGTTAGCATTCAAAACGTGTTATAAGTTATATTGGCAATGGTGTATTTATATTTTTTTAACTTATTAGTATTTATCTGAATCTATTTGAATTTATTAGAACTTACTCAAATTTTATTTATAAGAGAGTCAAACCTTATTAGTACTTATTCGATTCTTATCTGAATTTATTAGTGCTTATCTGAACCTATTAATACTTATATAAACTTATTTTTTCCGTAATAAAGACTAAAAAGTTGAACAGAATATCCCCTATGAAAATGGCTTTTTCAAAAAAGAATTTTGAGCCAACCACATTTAATACTTATTCATCCATTACTATTTCATATAACTAGATCTCCTTTGTTTCTTTAGGATTGATACGTAGTCCTTAACTCCTCATAAATCGTCTTTTTAAAATTGAATACACTTATATATGGATTATATAACTTGTTTTTACTATTTTAGTTAAGTTCATGGCTCGGCCATCTACTTGTATTTCTTTTCTTTATTTATTGCCACATAAAAAAAATCCAAAAAGATAAGGCGAGATCAAAAGAGGGTTATTTTTATGAAGTGATTAATTCCAGTAACAGATATAGTTCTCTCTTTTCTCTGTTGTGACTTTACCATACATTTGACATTGTTACACAAGCTATGAGTTCTTTATTGCATGCACATGGATTGTGGTACAGAAGCTATAGGATTGATCAGACGTAGCGCTATAAATTTCTATTGATTACCGGCAATGAGGACTTGCTGGGACAGGGAAAAAAAAAATAGTGAACCGTGACCCTATTTGGGCCTTTTTTAGGTATGGTAGTATGTAACGTGTAGTTCGACTTGGTAGTGTACTAGTATGGCTTAGGTGGTTCATAATATTCCCTTCATTTTACAGTAGATGTATAATTTATATTTTTTACGCTTGTTAATTTATTATTTTAAACATTAGTATTTTTAGTTATCAGTAAGTGAATACTATAAAAAGTGGATATTAAAAAATATACATTGGGACGAATCTAATAAGATCCCACATGATTATATTTTTCCGAAAATGTAAATCGCCAAAGCCAATCAAAGTGTATATTGTGAATTATACACAATATGCAAATGATGCATTTATTGTGAAACGGAGGAAGTACAATACTAATCTAATTTACCAAATAAAAATAAAATTTAAAGTTGTGCAACATACTGGGTTATGAAAATGTGATCATGGAGTCTGATGCGCTAAATGTGGTGAAGACTATTAAGAATAGTTGTGTCGGTTTTGCTCCTATCTTTACTATATACGAGGATATAGCGAAGCAAGCAACTACTTTTAACTCTTTCGATATTTCTATGTAAAAAGGGGTGGGAATACTCTTGCTCATCTTGTTCCTAGAAGGGAGGTTGATTTAAATTCTGAACTTGTTTGTAATGAGAATTTTCCCCAAAGTGTGCTCACTTTGGCGGAACTTGATTTATACGAATAACCCCCTCTCCCCTTTTTACCTCAAAAAAAAAAACAGTAAGTAGAGTTTTTGTTGGTTCCAGCTAAGACATAAAGATAAAATAACTTGAAATAGATGGGAAGAGTGATTATATAAAATAATTATCTTTATTAAATGTTTTCTTCGATAATAGGGGAAGGGAAAGGTGGCATAAGGAAGGTTCGTAATAGGAGTGCTAGTGTAGTGTTGCCACAAAGGAGTGAGGAGGGTAATGTATTAGTGTTCAACTAGTTGCCCTCGATTAATTGTGGATAATCAATGTTCTACTACCAAAACCAAACAAGTAATAACATGATCACTTATTTGCATGCATTCCCACCCCCTAAAAAGCACAACAAAAACAAGCTCTTATAGTTATGTTGTTTTCTAAAATTCTCAAGTATATGTTTTATTTATATCATATACTTCATGAATTCTCTAATAAGTGCAACATTTTATTTGTCACGTTTTTCAATATATATTTTGCGACTAACCTGTTTTGTTCAGCTTATTTTCACTTCAGTTCAGTTCAGCTCTAATAAGTTAAGTTTAGTTCAGTTCAGTTCAGTTCAGCTTTAATAAGTTCAGTTCAGTTCAGTTCAGCTCCAATAAGTTCAGTTCAGTTCAGTTCAGCTCTAATAAGTTCAGTTCAGCTCCAATAAGTTCAGTTCAGTTCATTTCAGCTCCAATAAGTTCAGTTCAGTTCAGTTCAGCTCCATTCATTATTTAACCATTTTATTTAATATATTATTATTGGTCTAATTTATTTTACTCATTATTGTTGTTATTATATTATTATTGTTATTACTATTATATTTTATATATATTATTTTTGTTACTACATCTTTACTCATTATTATTACTATTATTATTATGGTTGAGCATGGCTTGGATTGGTGCGCGGTTTAACCAAATTTCATGTCAATACGAGTATTCTAATTTGCGATTGTTGTTTTATTTTACTGACTAAATATTCACTATTACATTATACAAGTAAGCTACAAAAAGCTATAAGATATGAAAAATTACAAAGTTGCTAATAATACTGCATTACTCCCTCCGTTCCCTAATGTTGTTCCCATTTGGAATCGGGAAGAGGATTAAGAAAAAAGAATCTTTGATGAAATGACATTTAATGAATACATATTCATAGGTTTATTATTGAAATTTATCTTACCAAAGCATAATAAAAGTGAAAAAAAGTCATAAATGTAAAGAAGTTACAACTTACCATGCAAAACATAAAGATCATCCTTTCATTTCAACCAATGAAATTGTAAAGTGATTTGACTTTAGGTGGATTAAATTTAGAAAGATTTTAAATGGGAACAACTTAAAGGAACACTAAATCGGGAAATGGGAACAACATTTGGGAACGGAGGGAGTACTATTTAAGATACAACATTGCCGTTACGTTGCATATGAAAGATACTTTGACGGTTTGTGGTGGGTTTTAGTGTATATCTCTATCATAGACTAACCCATCACAAATCGTGATTTGGTTAGAACCACACATCAACCCATGTTTTAAGTTAATTATTATTATAATGGTAATATTAATTTACTTGTTAGACATTATTGTTATTATATCATCATCATCAATTATTAATATATTAATACTAATAATAGTAATTACTCATTATTAATTATTATACAATCAGTAATTATTATTTTTAAAATTAACATATCATTATTATTATTTATTTATTTATTTATAACTATCGTTTAATAACATCAAAAATAATATTATCATTATTCATTTGATATTATCTAAATTATTAGTTTAACTATTACTTTAGAATTATTATTACTTATTATTTAATATTCATAATAATTATTATTTACTTATTATTTATATATTTATTACAATTTAATTCAACAATTCAGTTTAGTTCAGTTCAGTTCAGCTCCAATAAGTTCAGTTCAGTTCCAATAAGTTCAGTTCAGTTCAGTTCAGCTCTAATAAATTCAGTTCAGTTCAGTTCAGTTCAGTTCAGCTCTAATAAGTTCAGTTCAGTTCAGTTCAGTTCAATTCAGCTCCAATAAGTTCAGTTCAGTTCAGTTCAGCTCCAATAAATTCAGTTCAGTTCAGTTCAGCTAGAATTAGCCGAAGAGAACAGGCCCTAAATGTCTATAAATTAATGATATTGAAGATATATATTGAAAAAATCTAACAAGATCCCCATTACTACGTTTTTTTTTCCTTCTTACATACAAATTGCAAATAATGGCCAAAGTAAAAGATGTGAATAGTGTTAAAGTTAAGGTGTTGTACTTATTAGAAAAGAAAACAATGGAAGTATATAGAGAAATTAGAATATCGATCGTGATTATACTGTAGTAATATAACCATCAATTTTTTTAAAAAGTATTCATATATACTCAAAAGAAAGTTCAATAGAAAAAATTCCTCAAAAGTCTTTAATACAACTAAATAAAGTATGTGCGGAGTACAATAGATTCAGCCTCAATATGAAGATCAATTAATTAGATAGTGTAAGGGTGTGTCCTTTTCATCTGAACTTCTCCAAACTAATATATTAGATCAAATTGGACTTGATCGCCTTGATTTCACCTGATGAGACCCCATAAAACCTCATAAAACATACTAGACATGAAATATATTCTTTAATGTGAAGAGAGCACATCCTAACTTATATAATACTTCATTATTGGTCCCTCCATCCACAAATAAACATATGATACATTGTTTTATGGTAGGCCTACGTGGACTTGATCAACTGTGATTAAACCGATTTGACAAAAACCTTTTTTTTTTCAAGTGAAAATAACACACATTAAGTCTTAACTAGTACTTCAAAATACTCCCTTCTACATGTATACATGTGTTACACTACTACTATAGACAATTCACACATAAATGCCCTATTATCTTAAACAAAAAATGAATTTCATTGAGGTTCCGTTATTTTTAACTTATGTTCAGTGCTTATGGGAAAAAATAAGTTCAGATAAATTCAAATATATTTAGATAAGGTCTAATAAAGTCAAACAATGTCAAATAAGATTGAATAAGACAAGTGAAATAGAGTCTAATAAGGTCGATTAAGATCTAAAAAGGTACAATAAGGTACAATAAGGTCCAATAAGGTCAAATAAGTTCCAACAAGAAAAAATAAGTTCACAAAAGCACAAATAAATTGAAAAGAACGGAACCTAAATCCAACTGATATGATCCCTTTTACAAACTATCTCTAGCTTTCAGTCATGCATGTGTTATGTTCTTAGTCTACACATTCAAGTATCTACTCGACCACGTGTGCGTGCTCAAGCCTAACACCCCATGCATGTGTACATTAAGGGTATTTTTGGGATGATGATAATGTATTAAGGGGGTAATAAAAGTCAAACATAGAAAAACTAAGACATTTAGAGGTGATGATAAAAGTGATACAGTGGTGGTGGAGAGTATAAAAGGTGGTGATGGTTGTAAGGAAATAGAAGTAAGAGAGGAACTATTACCCTTCAAATGAGGGTAATAGTTACCTAGTGTGGTGGTGGGTAGTTATTACCCTCATAGTGAGAGTAATAGTTGCCCTCTTTCTTCCATTTCCTTCATACCAACACCACCTTAACCTCTCCACCACCACTCTATGCCCTTTATCATCATCACCTCTAAATGTCTTAATTTTCTTTTGTTTGACTTTTATTACTCCCTTAATACATTACCCTCATCCCAAGTATGGCCCAAGAGATCGAAATAATGCTTACAAACTCAAGGCATCAATAATCGAGTCAATAACTAGTTCTATCGGACGTTAACTTTTATGCAATTCTACTAGTGTCCTTCATGGAAAGAACTTTGTCTACTTACTAGGTGGACTACCCAAGTACCCACCTTTAATAATATAGAGTACAGTACTGATAGCTGAATCCGATTCAATATATTTAATAATATATTTGAATATTGTATTAGTGGTGGGTAAACTATCCTCTAAGTATAGCAATGTCCGTTCGTCATATAGCTTTTTTTTTTAATAATTAGGTAATTAAAAGACTAATTAAAGTATAAGTTCACCAGTGAATTATAGGAATAAAAATTGATTTGGAATACTGATCGAATAGAATTACCAAAATATCCTTCTCTAGGTACTTGTTTGCCAGAGATTAAAGAACCATGATTTATTTAATTAGCTTCACTTTTTAATTATAAAACACCTATAAATAAAGGCTAAATTAAATCATTAAGATAGATGATGTGAGTTTGAGGGCCACTAGTAACTAGACATTAACCCCTTTTTTCACACCTACCTCGTCCAACTCCATAATCCTGAGAAAAAAGTCTAGTTGGACGAGAGAGAGGTTCATAAACGCTCCTCCAGCATATCAGCATATGCCATTCAGCTCCAATCATACACGCCAACAGAATATCATTTATAGACCAACAACAAACAACTTGATTACGCAAATCCTGTATTATTAAAAGGTTGTAAGAAGAAGAAAATGCTCCTATATGTACAAGACCATATTATCAACAACTACCCAGCACTGAGGATCAATTGATCATGCATCACATGACCTATTTCTAATAATCCAACGGTTAGGTACCCACCATTTAATTTGTAGGGTTGTCTTAAACATACTAGAGGCTCGTAGAGTTGTAGGACTATTAAAAATTAGCTCTAATAATACGATGCAAAAATTGTTAAAAATTTATTTAATGAAATGATCAATTATCGAATGAAGATAACACTTATAATATTTTTCTTTTTTAGTTTGTGTGCATGTTCTTCCATAATTTCAAAAATAATTTTATATCATCTTAAATAGTTATACCCAATTTTAATAACTTTTTCCTAACATATCATCTTTTTATATGGGCCCTATTTTTGTCGTGAGCTCTTTGATAGTCTCACCTAACTGAAAGCATATCAGAGGTGACTATTCAAAAGCTAATTTTTAATAAGGTCCTTTTCTCGTCAACTTATTTTATAAGTTTTAGTAATAATGAGTTCAGTTTAATATTAATAAGTTTAATTTAAGTAAAAATAAGTTCAGCTTAATACTAATAATTTTAGTTCGGTCATAATATGTTCAGTTCAGTAAAAACCATTTCAATCCTAAATAAATTGTTAAGGAATTCAAATGAAAAAAAGTTCAGTTTAGTAACAATAAGTTAAATTTAATAAAAATAAGTTTAGTTCAGTAGAAGTCAATTGATGAGAACATATCCAAGCAAATAACAACTATCCGCTAAACACAAGCAGGCCATGATAGTAGGGACCATATGTCTTCTACATATCTCTACATTTTCCCATTGTGTTCGATCAACTATGAGATTAGTACACATATATTGTCGCTGAAACATATAATGAATTTCGCTTCAAAGTCCTTTAAAACATATGGAAATTATACAGTAAGTCAATAGGTCACTTTACACACCCTTAGCTAGTATGCTTGCAATTTGTTAAGCTACAACATTCAAGAGATAGAAAAGAAAAGGACAATCCTAATAATTAAAGGGAAAAAAACAGAAACCCAAGTGGTCAAGCTTTTAAGGCCCACAAAAGTAGCTCCAAGGGAAGGATAAAATCACACCCCACACTTGTTATATTTTCATAAATTTTTCCCTCTCTCTTCAACAACCATTTTCATAAAAACCTTACATTATTATCACATTCACATACAAGAAAGAAAACATCTTGATTTCAATGGAAGATACACCATCAATATATATGTCAAAATGTTTAATGTCTCCCTCATGTTGTATACCAAGACATGAAGAATACTCTCGCCTTCCGCCACCACCTAGCAGCGGACGAGATAGAAACGCCACTAGTAATAACAACCGGAGCCGCCGTGCTCGCCGCCTTTGGAGAAAGTTGCTTTGGAGATTGGTGAAAGAAAGTAATAAATGTATTTATGATAATAATATTAAGACTCCACCATTGACGTTTCAGTATGATGCTGTTAGTTATTCTCAAAACTTTGATGAAGGATGTCATACTCAAGATTATCAATATTTTCAAAGGTTTTCTCCAGTTGTCTTCAGATGAGGGTTAGCCTTTTTTTGCTTCATTGTATTAGTTTTTTTTGGTGGGTAAGGAGCGACAAACTTTATTAGTGGGAGTGTATGAAATATGAATATCAAATTTTTTTTTGAGGTAACTAAGAAGATTGGTAAAGACTTGTGTTGTAATCTTACCTATTAGGGAGGGGCAAATTCATTCAATCTTGCTATTCTTTTAAGAGTAAAGAAACTCATATGTATATAAGTATATATTTTATTGCCAAATATATGTATATATATACAAGGAGTATAAAAAAAAGGTGTAAGATTGGATTTTTTTTGCCCATTTTTAGGATGGAATTGTATTTTTCATTCATTGTGCTTTTGTAGCTAATTTTATGCTTAATGGATTAGTTTGCTCATTTTACAAACTTTTCAAATTGAGAAAAATGAAACGAGCAAAAAAATATAATAAGGAGCACATAGTTCTATGTACTTGTGGTAGTTAGATTGACACGAATATAATAAGAAATTAAACTATACTTTACATTGCATAGATCTAGGTGTGTAACTTTTAAGTGTATGTCTATTGCGTCTGGTGTTGTCTTTAAAGACCTTAACTAACAGTTAAACTAGCTAATGTGACAATTATTCTAATGAGCTACGACTTCTAATAATGTTGAAATCCTTTTCATTTTGGTTAGTTTGGTCAACCAAAATTTTCCAATATTGGGACTATTTGGAAGGAAGAGTAATCTCACTCTTTTTTGCCCTTTCCTCTCCTTCCATTCCTCCATCATTATTATCAAATAGTGTGGGAGACGCAGCATGATGCTTTAAAGTATTGGTGAATAAAGTTTGTATGTGCAACATGCTAAGATCAATAATGAATGTCCTTAGATTCAATAACAAAGAATGTTTGGCAAACAATTAAATTTTTTACTAAAGATTTTTTTTTGATATGCAATAACAACAAATGAATAAAACTTTGAAAGGATGTTTCTAGCCTAATGATAATGGGAGATTGGTAATGCTTATCCGCTCCCAAATATCACCATGTATTATCACTTTAGCGGTGGTATTGAGTAGTAATGAATTTTTTAAAGCAATATAGGGTATTATACACTATATACATATGTCACAGAAGATGAAGTTTCATTACCAGACTTTGGTCACCAATTCACATGTTAGTTCATTACCATTATTTACCATCGTATATTATTGTACGAGGCTACTGGTAACCAAATGATCCATTAGCAAAACTAATCTCTTACGTAATCAAGACGACTGTTAATTTATTTAAAATGTTTGAGAGTAATATTTTTTTTGATCAAATATTAGAGAATTATAAAGGAAAATGGTGTAGACAGAACTATGATCCGGTATTGTTCGTATTGTATTCGCAATGGATAATGGTGTCCATACTAGAGAGCGATTTGATACCTAATTTGGACTTTATTTCCTTTTTGGGAAATTGATATGCAACTCTAAGAAATGAAAAGAAGAAGGTAAAAAATAGAAATACGTAGGCATAATTTTATATTAATAACACCAACTAATAAATGATTTTTACAAAATTCTTGGGTCAGATTGTTGACACTTAATTTAATTATCAAACGAGTCCAATAGACCCATTCAACACAACACCTTGCAAGAGCCTAAACAAAAAAAAATACTATTTTCTAGTTAATTGTTATGCTTTATATGTTTATAATTATAATTTTCTTATAGTTGTGATTTCAGAATCTAAAGTTATGCCAATATATTGTCTGATCCTTAAGGTTGGGTGTCAACTGTCAAACGATCTTTACCAGACCAGCTACAACATTTTTCTTATTAATTGTTAAATTAAACCATTTCACCTTAAACTTTTGAAGGTTTACTATTCACCCTTATGGATGCGGGTATCAAAAACAATTATTTCTTAATAAAAATATTATTACCAAAAATACTTTAGATTCAAAACTGATTGTGTGCACAGTATTTTTGGCAGCTTGTACAGAAAAACTATTCAATTTTGCAAAATCACATGACTGGTGTCCATACCGGCATACTTTAGTGATATGTTGGCCCAGTTATTGTTCTCAACCCTCAATCATGAACTTTTGCCAGATTTTTTTTTTTTTGGTGCAAAAGAGGGCAAAACCCGACAACAAAAACTAAAAAAATTACAAATTAACTAAGCGTGGCAACGCCACTCCAACTATGTCATCATGTGGAATTCCTCCAAAGCCTGTTGGAGCTTGTTCATATTCAATCATCTTCTCGGTTTGTATGACCCCGAGATTTGCGAGCCAATCTGCAGCCTTGTTACCTTCTCTAAAACAATGGGTAAGCTTAACGTTCCAATCTTGGTTTCTTATTAGGGCGCGGCACTGGCTTACTAAGTGGGCAAATTCACCTCCTTGGGCTTCACCATCTTTGAGGATAGCCACACAAGAGCTGCTGTCCATCTGGACTATGAGTCGAGTAATACCCAGACGTTTTGCAAGCAACAACCCTTTGAACACCGCCATCATCTCAGCTCGGTAAGCAGTGCAAATACCAAAATGCGCTGAGAATGCTTTGAGCATACCACCTCTGTAATCACGTATAACCCCGCCACCCCCTGCTGGGCCCGATGAGCCTTTTACGACACCATCAGAGTTTAGGAGGAACCAACTCATAGGTGGGCTTTGCCAACGAACAAAAATCTCCTCCTTTTGAGCTTGCTGGGTATTGGCAATTGTAACTTGGCTATTCAAGGCCCTCCAAATTTCCTCAATTTTTGAATGTAAAAAAGAACGCACATCAATTGGAATTTCATCTGTTCTGTCAAATTGAACACAGTTACGCCATCTCCATATACACCAAATAGTTGTTGCAAAACATGTTGGCCATTTATCAGAAAAGATCAAACCCTCAGCTCGCAAGTTTCTCTTTGGCCATTGATGAATATCACCCATATAAAAGGAAGGATAATTAGCAGACGCCCCTACGCAAGCCCAGATAAATCTGGCTGCTGGGCAGTTGCGCAAAAGGTGAATAAGTGTCTCCTCTTGATGCCCACACCTCTTGCAACTCGGGTTATCTGCCAGATTTCTTCTCACTCTATTGGAATTCGAAAGAACTCGATCATGCATCGAAAGCCAAAGAAAGACCTTGACTCGCTGTTGGACTCTTGTTTTCCGCACCAAATCCCATTGGGGGTTATTGTAATCATCGACCTCTTGCTTGCTGATTTTCAGAGCATGTTTAATTGAGAAGCCACCCTGAGAAGAACCACGCCAGTAAATAAGATCCCCCATGGAATCATCTTCCACCACCTCAGGTGCTGCAATTTTTTTCAACGTACAATCATCTAACAATTCCGCAAACTCTTCCCATTTCCATCCCCCTGTTGAGTTCCACATTTCCTCTACCGTTACACCATCAATAGCTTCTGGGATTGGTGTTCTAGCTACTCTCCTGAGAGTTCCAGGTACTGCCCATGAGTGATTCCAAAAAAGGGTTTTTTTACCGTTTCCTATGGCCATCGCTGCACCTTCGTTCAACACCTTTGCATTTTCAGTTATGCCCTTCCAGACATTTGACATGTTTGAAGTGGGAGTAAACATGTCTAAGTCGCAACGGCCTTTACAATAATTTTGTCGCAGCACACGTGACCAGAGAGCATTTGGTTCCGTCAACATTCTCCACCCAAGTTTGGTGAGAAATGCTGTGTTTGCTTGTCTGGTTGAACTTAAAGCAATCCCTCCCTATTCTCTTGGTTTTTGGGGTGTGTCCCAGGATAGCAGGTGGATTCTCCTCCTGTCATCATCTCCCCCCATATAAATCTTCTAATTTTCTTATCAATATCATCATAGACATGGCGTGGGATTTTTGCCGTTTGGAGGGAGTATATTGCCATTGTTGAGAGTGTAGATTTCGCTAGCGTCATACGACCTGCCATGGACATGTATTTTGATTTCCACCCTGTTAACCTCCTGTCCATTTTCTCACAGAGATGCCCAAACATTTCACGGGTGACCCTACTTGTTAAAGTTGGCAAACCTAAGTACATTCCCAAATCCTCGATTGCATCCATTGCAAGGACATTGCTCACATTTTGTTTGATATGTTCCTGCACATTGACCGAAAAGTAAACTCTCGACTTAGCAAAGATCACTTTCTGTCCTGAAGCTCCACAAAATCGCTTCAGACATGCCCGAATAATATTTGCTTGTTCTATGGATGCTTCCGCAAAGAGCATAATATCATCGGCAAAAAACAGATTAGAAATCAATGGACCATTTCTACTTTCCCGAATGGGTTTCCATTCATCTCTAATAATGGATTCCTCAATAATGTGGTTGAAACGTTCCATACAGAGAACAAATAGGTAAGGGGAGAGCGGATCTCCTTGCCGAATACCTCTAGTTGGACGGAATACCGTAGAAGGCTCACCATTCCACAACACTTGCATCGAAGGGGATGTAACACATTCCATAATAAACTCTATCATCATCAGAGGAAAATGCATTTCACTAAGAGTTTCACGAATAAAAGACCATCGAAGACGATCGTACGCCTTTTCAAAATCTATTTTAATAGCCATGAATCCCTTCACACCTTGTTTCCGACGCATTGTATGAATGATTTCTTGAACAATGACGATGTTATCTGTAATTTGTCTACCCGGAATGAAGCTTGCTTGAGTATTTGAAGTGATATGAGCAAGGACTGTTTTGATACGGTCCACCAAAGCCTTCGAAATAATTGTGTATGCAACATTGCACAAGCTTATTGGCCGAAAATGAGCAGGAATTTCTGGTTTGTCAACCTTTGGAATCAGAACCAGGAAGGTGTTATTTATTGTTGGAGGGAGACCCTTGCCTTGAAGAGCATTGAGCACAGTGGTATACACATTGGGAGCCACTATTTCCCAATTTTTCTTGTAAAAGAGTGCTTGGAATCCATTCGGACCCGGAGCCTTGAGTGAACCCATGTTCAACATCCGCTTTGGTGTAAGGACGCTTTAAGTGTTGCCAGTCTTCCAGCGAGAATTCTGGGCAAATGTCAGTCGGAAGAATAAAAACATCATCAGACCCTTCCTCTGTATATAATTCTTGAAAGAAGCGCACAACCTCAAGTTGGACTGCATTTCTTTCATAAATCCAATCCCCTGTCGGTCCTTTGATTGCTGCAATTTTATTTTTCCACCTTCGAACCACTGTACTTAAGTGAAAAAAGGTTGTATTTTTGTCCCCGTCTTTAATCCATTCGACTCGTGATTTGTGATACCACATCATCTCTTCTTGCTCAAGTACTTCATCGAGTTCACGCCTTAACTTGGCTTCCAATTTCAACAAACTAGAATTTCGCTGGTCAACCAACGTTTTTTGTATCCCTTTTATACGTGCCATCAGGGTTCGTTTTTGACGAAAAATATTGTAGAACACTTCTTTGTTCCATTTCTGGAGTTGTTTCGCCATTGAGTGTAGATGTGGGACTAATGCTGCTTTGTCATCCCATTTAGATTGTACAAATTCTGTGAACTTTTCATGTGTAAGCCACGCAGCTTGGAAGCGGAAAGGGCGGTTAACATGGTGCAAAGGGACAAATCCATTGGGAGACACTATAATGGGACAATGGTCTGATTGAAGGGCCGGAAGATGTATAACTCGAGCTTCCTCAAATCCGAGACTCCACTCCGAGTCACAAAGAGCTCGATCAAGTCTCGCACTTTTCCTAGTTTCCGGAGTGAGCCCTCGAGCCCAAGTATGAGCAGCCCCTTCAAATTCTATTTCAATCAAGCTCATTTCATCTATCCATTCATTAAGACGTACACTTCGACGAGTAGTTTCAGCACAACTACTATTACGTTCCCAGCAAGTCCGTGTTTCATTAAAATACATGATACGGCAGCCCCTTCAAATACCAGGGTGTATCACCATTCCGAGAAATGGTCATGGTTATGTATTGGGCATGTTGACGGATAGGTTCAACAGTAACCACATCCGACTTCTAGTAGACCCAGATCCCCCACTAAAGCCTTGAGCATAACCAAGGACGGTGGCCAAGCGTTGAGCATGGTCTCCTCCCATACGAGTCTCAACAAGAGTGAGAACACTCGGTTTATTAAGTCTAACCACCTCTCGAAGAACTGAAATAAAAGGTTGATTGCCAGCTCCTTGGACATTCCATATCATACATGATATGGCAGTAGTATCTTGTGCTAAGTTAGGTAATGTATCCATAAACTGGATGTTTGGGTTGAAATTAGTCATATAAGCATCCGAGAGGAGCCTAAGAAGTTGCGCTTCCTAATTGGGAAATTCCATATCATACATGATTTCTTCCTTTGAATTTTCACCATTGTTGGGCAGAGTTCCAGATGATAAGATTGATATTATGTGAAATTTTGATTTGTTACATGGAGGCGTGCTAGGGCCCTAGAGGCAATTGTGGATTTTCCTAATGTCTCCGGCCACTCGTTCTATCTTGGGCTTTTTGGCGCATGTCCGGTAGAAGTAGCGGTTGGGGACTTGTGGTGAGTTGTAGTAGCTGTTAGGGGTTGTTTTTGACTTTTAGTTGTTGATGTTAGTTGTTAGAGATTACGTGCCAAAATAGCATGGAAAGTTATTCAATGGATGCGATATATTCACTACTAGAATTAACATCTTTAACGACGAACAAATTCGTCGCTAACAGGGTAAAAATTCGTCGTGAAAGGTAATTAACGACGAACACGTTTCGTCGCTATGACCGTCGTTACTAGTCCCGTCGTTACTAGTATTAACGACGAAATCAGCCTGTTCGTCGTCCAATTTTGCACGACCAATATATTGTTCGTCGTTAGAATAATAACGACAAACAAAACGCAATAACGACCAAAAATTTTGTCGTAAAATTTTTTTGCAACAACTATAAAATGGCTCAGGCAACGACGAAAAAATTGGTCGTAAATGTAAAATGTCCCTAGCAAGGACAAACTTTATTCGTTGTTGAATAGCTATATTTTATACCAAATTTACTTTTTACAAATTTTGTCACTGACAACATTAGATTAGTCAAAATATAACTACGCAAATATAAAAAGTAAATTAAACTTTCATTGACAAACCCAAAAAATAATCGTACAAAATGTTTGCATCTAACCAAAAGTACCAAAATGTGAATCTAAAATCTATCGTTTTGATATAACTATGAATATCAAAAAAATACATAAAACAAGAGATTAATTAAATTATAAGCTCATTGTGTAGAATATCTTTTGGCATCACCGAAGAGTTATCCAGAATGACTCCACTCCCTTAAATTAAAGATCTGTCACATATTAACATATACAATAACAAGAGATTAGTGCTATTTGCTTTAAAAAAATTTACAAAGATGTGAAGCACAAAGAACAACAATTACACCTTTGGTAGAGGTGTAATACTGTAATCAAGCGGCTTAGCATTTCCCTCGTATGCATTCACTGATGTAGTGTTCATGATGCAAGCCTCTTCCCTCATATGCTTCAAGGCATGCCTTATCATTAGAACAATTAACACAAGTCACAAACACGTCCATTATCAATTTGCATTACCAATTTTTAAGACAAGCTAGTTTACTCTTACCTTGCCATGAAGAAGTAAGTGTAAATGTTAGTACTGAACACCCTATCAAGCCTAGGCTCATCAATTTCCTCCACAGTTGTACACTATTGCTCGCACAATTATTAACCAAGATGTCTATACGTCCAAAAGCATTCGCCATTCACAACGACCCTCTTACAGTTAGCCCAAGTCTGTTGGGATAGCAATCGGGTCCTTCACATCAGATCCCCTTGTTTTTCTTGATCATTTGGAAGGTGTCCTGAGCATCCTTATCTTCCTGACCTTTGACGTATGTGAAAGCTACAGTTGCACCCTCCATGGCAAAGTATTGACACACAACTCTTCTTATCCCTGAATCTCCCTGTCACTAGAGCCACTTTCCCCTGCCATTACAAGGTCAAAATAACAAAATTCAGTTTTTTGCTCGATGTTTGCTGATGAATGGTGAAGAATTTGGTGCGTTTTATTGGATTTCCATAGCACACCTCTGTCGTAGTGACTTAAGATTGGGGACATATAAATTCGCCAATGAAATTAACAAAGCTAAAATAAATATAAAAACTTCTTGAAAAAACTGAAAGCAAGCTGAAAAGAGCAGCAAAAACCAACCAACGAAATTCTGAAACAGCCAACCAACACCCATAACGCCTCTGATAACCAGCCAGCCAAGCTTATCCAAAGTCACAGCAAAACAGCACCCCCTGCACCAGCTTTGAAAGGAATTGAATGCAGCCTATTAGCTCAAAATATAGAGAAGAAATAACCCTGCATAAAGACTCAGTAACGACTTGAATATGTGAGACAACGATCATATTGATTGATTAAAAAAGCATAGTGCACTTCTAAAGGTAAATGCTCAAAGTAGCATGCACTGACGTAAGAAAATGCTATTGTATATACCAGAACCATAAAAGGGGGAAAAGACCAACTTATGGCCAGGCATAGACATATAGTTCATAATCCGTCACTCGTTGCAACAAGTAATAGCCCCAGTCTGTCATTCCATCATGAAACAGAGGTAGATTAGTGTTCCAAAATACACTTATAAGTTCATAAATTCAGACTACTAAGTAACATATTTACTACCACTATAGACAAGATTCAAAATGGAAGACATGATCATAGAAGGAGAATTTAAAGAGTAAAGATAATTAACAGGAAGGAGAGAACTAACTCCCTTATAAGTATACAACAAGTCTAATGCCAACTATGCAATCAAGAATCAAAACACATGTCATTTCACACGACCGGGTAATTACCAAGCCTACATAAGCTCAAGAAATCATGTGTGATGCCCCGACTACCAGCCTGGGAGCTAGGTTGACCTTCCTTACCTTATTAATGTATTTTAAAGTTGTTGGCCGGGAACTGAGGCACTACTGCCACTCTCAGCTATTGGAACCGAGAGCGAAGCAAAGTTCAAACTAAACTAATTTAGTTTATGCATAACGTAGATAAAAATTCTAGTGGATTACATTCAAAAGGGGGGATTTACATTCCCAGTCCTTAGAACGTTGAGGAGTGTATTCAACAGAGTTCATTTATAGATCAAAGCGTCTCTCCCCTTTATCCCAAAAACCAGTAAGCAAGCAGTCACACACCTGGAGTGTCAACACAAGGTCACGGTCAATATTTAATTAAATAGACGACAAATAACAGAAGCAAACTAGAACACATTGTGATGAAAATATTTTCCTCTTAAAGATGGTCTCAGGGTTTTAATGATTAAAAGTATTTTTTTCCTCCACCCAATATGGGCAACCGGACTTAGAGGGAACTTTCCGACAACAGACTTATATGTGCACACCTCCACACCAGGATCGCCTTGATAGGAGCATCTAATGACTAAGGTGGGGATCAATCCATCCTATACACTATTAATAGGCTTTGCCTTAGATATCCTCTAGCCGACGGTAAAACTTGGTTCACCGAGAAAATCATTTGAAACCAAAAACTGTTTCTTTTTGTTCTGAAATCTACTTGGTTCTAATAATATACAACAATTACTCATACGTATAAAGCCATATCTATTTCACCAACAGAGAGAGTATTAAGAAAACTTACGTTACCCATCAATGTCAGCATATACAAGGGTAAATTCCCTTACCTCAAATTAGTCAATAGACAAAAGGCTAGAAATCCTCTTCTACAAACTCGGGCTCTTCAATTTCAAATAAGCTGAATTAACAACTAACATTCACATTCGAGTTTTCTACAACACTCCCAAAAAAGAAAAATTCTGTCAACGAAAGCCAACAAACCCCCTATTTTTATTACCTTCCTTCCAACTATTACCTCTGTATTTAGAATCACTGACGCTTCTCTCTTTTTAAAACAAAAGGAACCACATGGGTCATTGTGTTCGAAAATCACTACGTGACGATTTACATATTGACAGAACTTACTTCACATTTCTTAATTATTACTACGTTATTATCTATATAATGCATAGAGCTTCTCAATCTATCCTAATTGGTTCTAAGATCAACCATGAGTATCATTTGATTGTTGTATATATATATATATAAATTATTTGTTTCATTTACCAGAACCTGCTACAAGGGTCACGAAATTCCCATAACCTTCATTGAACTTTATTCATTTTCATTCCCACAATCCCTACTTGAAAACAACCCAAATCAAAACACAAATCAATAAGACATCAACATACCCAAAAACCAAAACGCCAATTCATAAGACAAGGGAAACCCAAGATCAAAGCTCAAATCAATGAAACAAGGGCACCCAAATCAGTAATAAAATTCTAGTTTTTTTAAAGAATTATTCAAACTTACATGAATGATGCAGCCTTAGACAGAGTGGAGTAGAAAAGCTCTTTAATTTGGTGGTTCGCACAGCAGCGCCGAGGCCGACTGCACGGTGATAGTTGTTCCTCGTCGGTGGCTGCACGGTGCAAGCATGTCACTCTTTGAAGCTCAAAGAGCAGGACGAGAATCATACCAGCTAATCAATACTAAGCTACAGAAGCTACAAAACAATAATACTATGACCATATAAGCAAAAGTTGTATAACTATTCAAAAGTAAAAGTTAATCCAAGAAATGAAATTGGAGAAGGGAAGAATGAGAGAGTTGATTCTCTAACATCGAAGCTTCATAATTTTCAACAGGGGTAAAGGTGGTGCAGCTGATTCTCTAACATCGAAGCTTCACTTACTGCCCTTACATTCTATCCCTTCCCACTGAGATAAGAAACAAGATGATGCTTTTATACATAATAATATTCAATACTGGTCTAGCACGGATACAAATCATTGTTCCTACGAGGCAAAGACAAGAGTTGAAGAATAATTAAAGATGATAGTAACTATAAATTAAAAAGTTCCAATGGAAGAATATGTAGAAAAGAATGAACGAAACCAAAGTAAAAATTTAAAAATTAACCTCCTATTGAAACTCTTGAGCTCCATGGAGAATTTAGTGAAGAACATGGGTAAAATGGTCTTGATGGTCCCTCAACAAGTTTCGCTCTTCATGTTCTTTTAAAAAAAGAGGTCCCTTTGTACTTGCAATTCATTGCAGAGTTTCTTGTAAAACTGTAACAATTCCTTAGCAGATAATAGTTTCTCTTCCATTTCCTTTTCTAAGAGAGAGGATTTTTCAATTTAGCTTTTCATAGAGAAATTCTAATGTTCTCATTTTTGTTAATGTCTGTAAATTCGATTTTGCTTGGTCTCTCGATTTTTTTGAAACAAGCTTTCATTGGAAAAGGAGATTGAAACCCTAATTTGGTGATTTTGAAGAAGAAAAAAACATCAACCGTACCTCTCTAATCAACCTCTTAGTTTGTCGTCAACTAGTGCAGATTTGAACAAAAATAGGAAAATGGATACTGCAACCCTAATTTGCGTGAATTTAAAGAGAAAAATAGCAACAATACCTCTCCCATTTGACTTGTAGATCTCCTTGGGGATCCACGATTGAATTCATGGCATCAATTGGAGAGAAGAACGTACACTGCCTGCGAGAAGGGGGGTACTGCTTCTGAACCCAGTAATAACGACGCCACAAATTGGAAGTTGCAACACTTTTAGGTTTTCATTTTAAATTGAAGTATGGCGCCGCTTATCCTCTTACCGCTTTTCTCTTTCTTTTAGTTTTAGCGACTACGTTTTTATAGTTGTCGTTATATGATGGTCGTTAATACTATTATTTCTAGTAGTGATTGTAATCATTGTAATAGTTTCAATCTTTACCCTTAATTTTTCTAGATTCATGTTGTCCGTTAAATATATTTTACTTCTAAAATTTTTGACATTTTAAAAAAATATTATCATATTAGAAAAAAAGAATATCACGTGTTAATATCTAACCTTCTTCTTCCTAGTTTCTCTTTCGTCCTCCCGTTTTTCAAATTTTATGTTCAAAAACTCCAAAAAAAATCATCTTTCCATTCATCTATCAAGAGTTCTCCATCATGTTCAAACTCGAAAATTATTAATCCACGGTGACCAAAAAAAGGGGAATGAAAAAAATAGAAAATACCTCCAATGGCTTTAAAGTTGCTTGAAAATACCAAATTTAGAGTAAAGATAAAATATCATTTTGGGAATAGGCTTAGTTGTTGTTGTAGTAGTAGTAGTAGTAAAGATAGAATATCATCGTCATTCGTAAGTCAACTGTATTTATAAAGATGATTATACTTAGTGTAGTTCAAATGAGAAAAAAAAAGAGAAGAAGAAGCGAAGTTTCACAGGGATTAAGGAGGAGATGGAACGCCTTACCAATTCTTCTCATTTTTTTATTAAGTCATTGAAGAATTGTCCTTTATATATGTTGTTTGTTAGATATATTTAGGGGATGTTTGGATATGAGATTCAAGAAAGGAGAAGACAATCAAAACGCCTAGATACCTTTACACGGTTTTAATCCGTATGAACTTTACTAACTATTACATCCTTTCTCTCAATGATTTCTCGAATGAGATGAAACTTCCTATGTAACACCCTCCAAATTTGAACTAAATAAATTACTTGTGTATTGAAAATCATTGTTTAAACTCGGAGGATGTTACCGCCCATTTACCCATTAAGGGAGTAAATGAAGGCTAAAAACTAAGGCTAACCAAACAATTATTCAATAAGCATTAAATTCAGGTTTATCTAAACTATTCCATATGAAAAGAGAGTTCATAAATTCCAACAGCTAGAAATAAAATCCATTATTTAAGCTAATAAGGCTATGCTTCCTCACTCGTATTCCCCTCTTACCGTCATCAACCTGCAAAAATAATAAAGGAACAAACAAGGGAGACAAAGCTCCCAAAATCAGATAAACTGAGTAATTCGACTCTTTCCCGTAAAAGTAATTAATTTTAAAATAAGTTTTTACGTTTAAAGAATTAATATAATAAAGAGTAAATTAGATAATTTAATTACAAGAACTAGACGTTCAAACAATAATATATTCGACATCCAACATTAACTAAAACATTAATTTATTAGAAGGGAAATGCGAACGCCAGTAGGTCGGGGCAATCCCCTGTTATCCACCTACTTCAACAAGAGGTCATCACCTCATCAAACAGTTCATGGCCAATAATCAAGGTCCCTAGTGTGCACACCCCTTCTACTTGGATCATAACAAATAGAAGGAAGACAATAGTTTCAGACAAAACAGTAAAGTAACCAAACTTATAGGTAGTTGTACTACCATATAAGGCAACCTGTTCAACACCCATAAGGGCTTTCATTTCCCCCATTAGTACCATTATGTAAAACAAAGTAATTTAATCAAGTCAAGATCAATAATAAAGTTCATTCCACTGAACTCAATAATTTCCAAAGTTCCAATATTAAAATGACCATATTCGAGACTCAATTCATATATTTAACTCATAAGCTTCAACTTCAATAATCATGGTCATATATAGTAGTAATTCTAAAAGCATAATAAAGTAGTTAATAATAATACTCCCTCCGTTTTTTTAATATGCACTTATTTTCATTTTTGGGTGTTTTTTTAATTGGTACCTTTCTACCTTTTTCCATAAATAGAAGGTTGGCCCACCTAATTATTACACTTCTCTCCTACTTTTTCTTTCCTTCTCTCTACCTTTTTCACTTTTTCCTTACTTTTACTAAGCTTCTCTCTTACTTTTGCATTTTTTCTTGGTCCGCGCGCAAAAGCAAACATGCATATTAAAAAAACGGAGGTAGTAATAAATAACAACAACAACAACAACAACAATAAAAATAATAGTAGTAGTCGTACTAACGTAATAAAACTATTTTATATCCAACGATCAACTTAATTTTAAATCACATAATCATAATATCATATAGAAAACTTTTCTCAACGGGTCTAGAGTTTTGATAGACATCGAGATTATCTCGAGTTGCGTTAATCAAACTATATATCATCTGTGAAGTTCCGTCTACGGAGCATTTACCGGTAAAGTTTGGTATACAAAAGTTGGGTTATTGGATCGACTGTTCACTGATCTAATACACCCAAAGATTTAAACAATTGCCCAGAACCAATGGAACTATAACACTCCATAAAATCTAATTTTAAAAGTTAAATGTAAAAAAAAAGTTAGACTTCAATTAAGTTTTGTTAGACAAAAATATTACGTATAATAAAAGGAAAAATAAGAAGAAAAGAAAACTTAAAATTGGTAAATTAACAGAAGAATAAAACTTAAAGAAAAAACATATGATTCAAAGAATCAGTATGTTGGTTTTGGAAAAGAAATGGAACCCCACGAAAGAAAAGCAGGGGAAGAATAAGAGGAGAAGGAGGAAGAAGAAAGAGAAGGAAGGGAAAGGAGACGTTGTCTTCGCCGGTCGACACCCAGCTCCGACGACGGCGACGGTATGGCGGCGTCAGTTACAAATTTCCTTTTTTTGTATCTTTATTTTCTGGGTTGTACTAGACTGGTAAAACAATGAGAAGGTGGAGATTTCAAGGTTGAAACCAGAATGGCCAAGTTTTGGTGTTTGAAGGTTGTATTTATAGTAGATGGGGTGGAATTGTATTCAAACTGATTTGCATTCAATTGGAAAATATGAAAAAAATTATGAAACTTTCCATTGAAGAACACGGCTGATTTCATGCCATTTGATTTTGTATATTTTTTTTAATTTTTTTTCTCGTAAAATATTTATTATAACTTTAGAAAATAATAATTCGTTCAAAACCAATTTTTAAAATACATATTAAATTTCCGGATATTACATCCTAAGTACATGTTTACTCCTTTGATGTGATCTTGGTTCCTTAGACTGAGCAATGGCACCAAAATTATCACAGTGCAAAACAATGCCATCTGAAATGCTAGGTACTACTCCTAGCTCAGAAATGAATTTCTTCATCCAAACAGCTTCCTTTGCTGCATATGCCGCAACAATGTACTCAGCTTCTGTTGTAGAGTCTGCGACAATGCTTTGCTTTGAACTTTTCCAGCTCACTGCCCCTCCATTTAGACAAAAGATGAAACCAGATTGGGATAGGAAATCATCTTTGTCACTTTGGAAGCTCGCATCTGTATAACTCTCAACAACCAACTTATTTTCATCTCCGACCATACACTAAGAAATTATCCTTAGTCCTTCTGAAGTACTTTCGGATATTCTTAGCTGCACTCCAATGTGCATCACCTGGATTTGATTGGAATCTATTACACATGCTCAAGGCATATGAAACATCTGGGCGAGTACAAATCATGGAATACATAATGGACCCTATAGCTGACGCATAAAGAATATTACTCATTCGCTTAATCTCATCACGTCCAGAAGGACACTTGCTAAGCGACATACCATGTTGCATGGGAAGAGAACCTCTTTTAGAGTTTTCCATGTTGAACTTAGTGACGATCTTATCTATATAAGTTCGTTGGCTAAGTCCAATCATCCTCTTAGACCTATCTCTATAGATCTTGATCCCCAAAATGTACTCAGCATTTCCAAGGTCTTTCATAGAGAAACAACTTTTCAACCATTCCTTGACTGACTCAAGCATGGGAATGTCATTTCCTATGAGAAGTATATCATCTACATACAAGACCAAGAAGACTATGTTACTCCCACTTTCCTTCTTGTAAACACAAGATTCTTCTCTGTTTTTGAGAAAACCAAACTGTTTGATTTCCTCATCAAATAGGAGATTCCAACTTCGGGATGCTTGCTTCAATCCATAAATGGAGTTTTGAAGCTTACATACCCTCCTAGGATATTCTGGATCCACAAAACCTTCCGGTTGTGTCATATACACATCCTCTTTCAAGAACCCATTCAAGAAAGCAGTTTTGACATCCATCTGCCTAATTTCGTAATCATAAAAGGCAGCGATCGCTAGGAGTACCGAATGGACTTAAGCATGGCTACTGGTGAAAAGGTTTCTTCATAGTCTATACCATGACCTTGCTCTAACCCTTTTGCAACCTACCTTGCTTTGTAAACCTGAATGTTACCATCCTTGTATGTTTTCACCTTGAAAACTCATTTGCAACCAATAAGTGTAACCCCATCAGGCAAATCCATCAAGTCCCATATTAGATTTTCAGACATTGATGTCATTTCGGACCTCATGGCTTCAAGCCATTTTTCGGAATCTTCACTCGTCAAGGTTTACTTGTAAGTAGTAGGTTCCTCAAATTCTAAAATCATTATCTCAGAACTCTCGGTCAACAAGAAATCAACAAAACCTTTTGTTTGGTATTCTTGATCTACTAGACCTACGAGGGGCTGCAACAGGAGAAATTTTCTTCTCAATAATTTGAGAATTTTGGCACGAATTAGATTCGGGTGGGACAGTAGAAGGTTTATGTATGGAATGCACGTCCTTCAACACTTGGTCAGTTATGGGAGAAGATTCTTCCAAAGGAGGAGCTACTTCAAACTCCACAGCTGGCACTTGTGTTTCTGACTCTAACATAGGTTGAACTATGTCCATTTGTATCTCTTCTCGAACTTCTTCGAGATATACATTACTCCCACTTTCCTTTTTGGAAATAAAATCTTTTTCCAAAAAGACACCACGACGAGAAACAAACACTTTGCCCTCGGTTCGATTGTAGAAGTAATAGCCCTTGGTTTCTGTGGGATAACCCACAAAGAAACACTTATCTGATTTAGGGGCGAGCTTGTCTGAAAGTAAACATTTTACATAGACCTCACAGCCCCAAATACATAGAAAAGACAAGCTTGGAACTTTTCCACTCCATATCTCATATGGTGTCTTTTCTACTCTGTTTGATGGAGTTCTATTAAGTGTGAAAGCAGCAGTTTCGAGAGCATATCCCCAGAAGGATATTGTAAGATCAGCAAAACTCATCACAGACTGAACTACATCAAGTAGAGTTCGGTTCCTCCGATCCTTTCAGATACACCATTTAACTGAGGTGTTCCAGGCGGAGTTAGTTGTGAAAGAATTCCACAACTCTTCAAGTGATCATTAAACTCTTGGCCTAAATATTCACCACCACGATCGGATCGTAGTGCTTTAATTGTCTTGCCAAGTTGGTTTTGGACTTCATTTTGAAATTCTTTGAACATTTCAAATGATTCCGACTTATGCTTCATTAAATAGACATATCCATATCTACTTAAATCGTCAGTAAAAGTGATGAAGTACCCAAACCTTCCCCTATCTTTGGTGCTCATTGGTCCACACACGTCAGTATGTATGTATTAGACCCATTAGATCACTGGCCCTTTCAACCTTTCCAGTAAAAGGTGACTTTATCATTTTGCCCATCAAACATGATTTACACACATCAAATTAAATGACTCAAAGTCAAACGATGTTAGAAGTCCATCTTTATGTAACTTCTGAATGTGTTTCGCGTTTATATGTCCTAAACGACAATGCCATAAGTAAGTAGGATTAGTATCGCTTGATCTATGTTTTTTTCTTTCTATGTTAAGGACATCTTTGTCTAAGTCTAGAAAATATAGACCATTAGACCTTATAGCGGTGGCATAAAACATTGAATTCAAATAAACAGAGAAACAACCTTTCTCAAGTGTAAATGAAAACCCTTCATTATCCAAAACATGAATAGAAATAATGTTTTTGGGAATAGCAGGAACATATTAACAATTATTAAGCTCTAAGATTAATCCAGAAGGCAAAGGTAGACTATAAGTTCCAATTGCAACGGCCGCAACTCTTGCACCATTTCCAACGCGCAGCTCTATCTCTCCCTTAGCCAAGGTTCCACTCCTTCTTACTCCCTGCACATTTGAATGTGAGAAACACAACCGGTATCAAATACCCAAGAAGTAGATGTTGCTAAATTAATGTCAATGACATAGATACCTGAAGAGTAAGCCCCAGACTTCTTATCCTTCAGATACTTAGGGTAGTTTCTCTTCCAAAGACCTATTTGATCACAATAGAAGCACTTGGCATTTGCGGCCACCTTTGGCTTTGCCTTTGCCTTATCAACAGTCTTAGTGGCAACCTGCTTGCCCTTATCTTGCTTTTTCTTGCCAGCCCAAACCTTCTTAAAACCCTTTCTCTTTTGAACCATAAGAACTTCCTTCTTAGGTGCAGTGGAGATGTTTTGCTCGGCAGCCATGAGCATCCCATGTAACTCAACAAGGGTCTTTGTCACTCCATTCATATTGAAGTTCAACCTATACTGATTGAACCCATCATGAAGTGAGTGAAGTATGATGTCAGTAGCCAACTCTTGGCTATAAGGAGAGCCCAACCTCTCCATAGCCTCGAAATAACCAATCATTTCGAAGACATGAGTGGCGACCGACTTGCCTTCAACTAACACACCCTCAAGAATAGCCTTGTGAGTCTCATACCTCTCAATCCGAGCTTGTTGCTGTTACGCCATGAAATTTGTATAGCTATTGGTGCAGGTTAAGAGTCATTGCAGCTATAAGCTTCCAGCTTGGAACCTCCAGCTAAGGAAATCCAGCTTGAAGTTCACCAGCTAAGGAAGACCAGCTAGATATCGCCCAGCTAAAAGAATACAGCTCTATTTTGAAAAGCGTTACAAGTCAAGACATCAAAGTCTGAAGATCCGCATAAGGATAAAGGCCATAAATGCAAAGGCAATAAAAGAGCAAGAATCGTGCTAATTAGCATTAATAGCGAACATAAATAAGGGATTTGGGGCTGTTTCAAGAGGTAGCTGGGTTCAAACGGCTATATTCTTCCTAGTTATATATACATTCGAAGCAATTGTAAAAGAGAACAAGTTCATACACTTTAGCAATTACATACGCAAGCACGAGAATTGTTTAATTAGTTTACAAACTACGAATTGCTTAGTTACAAAGGCACTAGGGCTGTAATCAAATACATAGTGGATTGGTGGACTCAAAGCCACCCGCGGTTTTTCCCTTATTCCACGGGTTTCCGCGTCACCATCTCTGGTGTCTTGTCTTCATCTTTATTTCTGCTTAACTTGTTCATTTTAGCTGTGTTTGACAGCTATCGGTAACCTGGTGGAATCTTAGCTGTAGCTCCCAGCTAAGTTTTATCCTAGCAGAATTTAGCATAAACAGTTGCTGAAACATAGTTTTTAGCTGTTGGATAATACTGTAGGCATCCAAGCTAGCAAACCTCTTTTAAAGGCTTGGTTCCATAGCCGCGAGCATAAGGCAAGTAACAATTACCGACCTTTCCTCAATGGTCTTATGGGCCTCCTTTTCGGCTTCAGTAGAGGTGGCAGTCAAAACTGGGATCGGGGTTTCAAGAACATCCTCTCGACCTTCGGACCTAAGAACAATTCTTAGATTCCTTTCCCAATTAAGGAAGTTGTTCCCGTTCAATTTATCCTTCTCAAGGATTGAACATAAGTTAAACAGTATTGTTGTTACCAGACATGATATCTACATAGAATATGCAAAAGTAATAAGTATGTTTATCATTATAGCTTTTAGCAAATTTTAAACATTTTAAAATAAAAGCCATGCACTTGATCAATTTTGAAGTGTCCCTATTGAATCAAGTGATTCTAAGATCGTATCAAACATGAATTCTAAGTGGACTTTGGCCTCAACTTAAAAACAAAATTTTGAAAGGTAAGTAAACTCTTTTACTAATTACAACAATTGTAATTCTTAGTTGACGGGTGATTTTCTAAGTGATTATAGCTCCCAGGTAAGGAAGTTACCCACGACGTTGTTGAGAGCCTTCCTAATCCTAGACATAGCTTATCACCCAAACACAAAACCCATCACTATTGCTTCAAAATCCAAAACCGTTATGATGACTTTGTTGGGCCAAACCAAACTAAACATGAAAATTTCGGAAATTTACTCTACTTAGCCCAAGATTGGAAGTAACACTCTGCTTTGGCAGATCCTATTACTAACGATCAAGTTTTAGTAGGTGTCCGTTTGGAAAATCAAGAATCCAATATTTTATTTTAGGGACCTAAGTGAATTATCATGCGATTTAATCAAACTCATTGCAAAAATAAATCACATGCATAATAAAACTTAGAAAGACATTTTAAAAAAAATAATTAAATAGAAAACTAAATGCATCCATAATATCAAATATATATAAACATGCATTTTAATCAACTATTAAAACATGATACAACTACCATGATTTAATCAGCTATTAAATCATAATACCAATTAATTTCCAATAAAATCGGAAATCAAACATGCAATTTAATCGTGTGTTTAATATTAATATGTTATAATCAAATATTAAATATAAAAATTAAACAACACATAAACAACATAATAATTTAATCATAATATTCTAATTCAATTATGAATTTATAATGGAATCTTTTAACAAAAGACTATTAGCATGCAATATGACATAGAAAAGCATACAACGTTTTTGATGCTTTTAATAAGTCAAAAAATGACAATTGTTACTAACTAAGTACTTAGTAACTCCTTAAAATTAACTAGTCAATTATCACATATGATATAATTAACTAATGAATTCAAAGCTCGTTATTTTAATGCATAAAATTGTGATGCTACTTCCTATGTAACTTCTATCTTACATAGAGTTAATAGATGGAAGTTTCATTAAACTCTTAATGTCATACATTATTAGATTTAATCACCATTGACTTATTTCCATCTTTTATTCATAACATTCCTTTTAATCCAATTAAAATAAAATGAGAACTAAACATCCAACCAATAATTTAATCAAATATTAAAATTATATAGTTGAAGATGTCAAAATCAATAAAGTACATGGAATTTAATCATAAATTTATTCATATATTATAATCAAATATTAAACACAAAATAAATTATCATATTAAACACCATAAAACACCATCATAGTTTTAATTCAATTAAAAAATTTAACATGGAATCAACATGATTGATATTTAATTTGTATTAAGGGAAAAAATCGATGAATACGATATTCATCAATTAAATAGATGAACAACATGATACTATTATACCATAAAATATTTTTATGTATAATTCATCACATTAGACATTATAATCCTAGATTCATATAATCAAATAAAATCTAACATTTTAATTGTTGAAGTTCTTATACATAATCACATATTAAGTATAAAAACTAAAACATGAATCCATCATACATATATTACATTTTTTTAAATTAACACTTTAAGAAAAAAAATGAACAAAGTTTTCTCATACATATATTTCAGTTTTTCAATTAAACATTTTAATTAAAAAACATGAACAAATATAACAATTATAATTATATATATGAGAACATGTATAAACTATTTTATACTCCCCTTCAATTAAAATCAACATTTTAATCATACAAATTAACCCCAATGCTAAATCCCTCCCTTAATTGAATCTAACCTTGAAGGAAAACATGGATCAACAACATGATCATATTAATCTATACAAGAGGCTAACTGATACCATTGTAGGAATATAGATGTACTTAGCGGAATTTCAAGTATCGTATACTTAACATCTAACCCCAAGACCAACATGCATATAAATCAATATGAATCAAATGTAATATAGTCACATACCTTTTTGATGCGTGATTCCACAAAAGAGATATACTATAGCTTCCAATGGAGATCCTTTAGAACGTCAAGTGTCATTCCTCTATTGTTGGTCCACGAGCAACAACCGGATCACCACGTATGCTAGTACGGAAGAAAGGATAAAATCACTCCTTACTTTTGTGGCTTGGGAGAACCAAAAATGGGAGGAAGAGGAAGTGAGTAGAAATTCTCTAAACCAATTTCAGAGAATGAAAAAGATGATCATGCAAAGTGTGTACATCTTGCTATGCAACTACTATCTTATATAGAGTTATATAGTGGGAGGTTTCATTAATAAGTTCATAGTGTCATACATTAAGAGACTTAATCACCATCCATCTTTCACTCCATAACCTTCCATCTTCCTTCCATAACTCCTTGTTAATCCATATGTTACTACTTGTGTGACCTCATAGGATCCAATGCTATTAGTAGTAGGTCCAATCATATTTTCCAATTAAACTTCTAGCAAAACGTTACGGTCACCTAATATTATTGAATATATTATCTCTATAATATGTCCATTTTATACTTACATTATTACACTTGATCGAGGACAAAATCCTTCACAATCTTGGTGTACCCACTTTATTAACAAGAAAATTAATTAGGTTATTACGCTTGCAACAATCTTGTCGTTAATCACCTGTTGTGAGGAAAATAGTTTTTTCAAGTACATATAGTTTGGGGCTAACAACCAATTGATAATTTTGCCAAGAACCTATACAAATAACTTCCAAGTTCCAACAACATCAATCAAATAGAAGTATACTTTAACCCTATGCCTTGAGGATTATATATGCTTGAAATGGCTCCATTTGATCGGATGATTGTATATCACTCGAATCGATAGTGGACACATCCTTCTTCACCTTTCTGCCCTGAAATGTCTAGTTAATCCGACTTTGTGAACAGTTCAAATCACACCCCTTAATATTTCAACAAAGCCCGCCTCCTTCTTCTTTGAACACTTTTCCAAAGACCCTTTATCGAATCTGGAAAATTACACAAAATACCTACTTCATACGGCACTATTCACAAATTTTAGTGATTACTTAACCTATTACTAGGGAAATTTTACAATAGTTGTTAGGTTTCATCCATTTTGCTAATTCACAAACACTGTGAATCCGTTGTAAATTATGTGCAATAATCTCATTTGCTCCATGCAGTACTCTCTTAATCTCTAGTAGAGTAAACTTGTTCATGGTCTCCATGATAAAAACTCCTTTCACCTTAGCTCCTTCATACGCTTCTTAATGCAATTATAGTCTGCTGCAGGTTTTTTGAACAATCTCAGTAATAGTCTTTAACATTAAACATTATTGTAGGGCAAACAAGTAGTTCTTACCCCAATGCTGTTGCTGCTCCAATTGTTGTTGCTTGATTTCTTTGCCTTTCAGGCTGGCTTAATTGAAGATGTACGAGCTCTCGCGGTTCCTCGGTCGTGTTATAACAACTTGTCATCAAGGAATTGTTGCAGAGCTCATTCATGTTTCCTACACTATAAAGCTGGAAAGGTATTTTGGTAAGCTTAGATAAACTAACAAGTTTAGGGCATATTCTTTTTCATACATCGTATTTTAATTTTTTTTTTCTTAAAAACTTTAAGCAAAATTATAAAACTAGACAAACCAAAATCCAATTGTTTGGTAGCCAGTTCTAAATTAACATGATTAGTAGTATAATGCTAAGTTAGCATTAATCGAGATCCTACCATGGGTATTGGGTAGTTTCTCAAAATACTAAGTCAAAATTCTCCTTTTCTCTATCTTTACTATTTTGTGCAAAAAAATATTAAAAAATTAGCAAACAATTAGTTCTACAAAATGTTTTTTACAAGAAGCTATTTTATAAATTGCTTAACTCAATAGTTGAAACTGTCACATTTAGTCAATTTCAATTATAGTTCAACAGATGTAACCAAACATAGCCTACATATGACTAAAGTTAAGTTAGTCATATAACTTACAAAACCAAAAGATTGAAATCTGATAGTTCTACGAACGAACTCCTTATTAGTATATGACAACATATTGAGTAAGTTTTCTTTTGCTTTATATTTCAACGTGATAAATGCCTTCTTATACAACCTATAAAACCAAAATTTGAAATTCGAAAATAATAGCAAATCGACGTAATGATATGGAATAAGTTTTCTATCTCTTTGTAATTCAATATGATACCTTCTTATACAACTCCGTGTTTTCTTGGCGAATGAGGGTTACCTTCTCGCACAGCTCTATGTTTTCTTGTTGAATAAGATTCCCCTATAAAAGAAAAATTGATGTGGATACAATAAGATCATGTATGTTGTCATCGTGAAAGTATGGTAGAATACGTAAAACATCCCCTAGAACTATTATAATTCTTTGTGGTACAATTAAACTAATCTCCACCAAACAAAACATTGTATAAATAATCAAACTTAATAACTTATGTTTTTCATGAATTTTCAAAGTCTCTCCTGTTTTTCCTTGTTCGTGAGAAGGTTGCATAGTCTTGTACGTAACTTTTATGAGAAATCTTCTAGGTAAAACAAAGGTATTAAACCGGTAATTACCTTGTGATTAAGCTCTTGAATCTCATTAGTAAGAATATGTTCCTGCACTTATGAAGTAGGATGTGTGGCTTAGCAAGCTTTTCATTGAGAAACAAAATTTCTTAGATTATAAGACATGAAGCAGTGAATAACTTTGTTGCTTGCCTTCTTCATGCGGACACCTCGTAGACTCAATTCTAGCTGCTCTTCGAGGGATTGAAGTTCCTCTATGTTCAAACCAGACAGCTTTTGTCCCATAAGTTGCCTGCTTTACAAAGAGTGGAAATCAAGTGTCTAAATTAGGGCATATAAACTTTTTAGAATATTCATTCTAGTTAGACTCATGAAATATATTAAGTCATTAATCCATTAAGTCTCTAACTAGCTTATTTTGGCCTTTTTTTTGGTAATTATTTTGGCCTTTACACATAGATATACTCCTTCGAATTAGTTTCCAATTAGTTATCATATTTTTCGAACCTAAGTAACAAAAATAAATCAAATTGGCTACACAAATTAATTTTTATTTTATAGTAGTTGTATTATTTTTAGGAAAAATTGACCAGGATAATCCAAACTATGCCCTTTCCGCTAAGAATAATCCCTACTAAGCTTTATTCCTGTATAATCCCAACTATTGGGGAGGTACGCCACTAATAGACCGTGACCGGATGGAAACCTATTTAATAGGTAAAACATGACACGTGTCATGCTCTTAGTGGCTGTTTACAATTATTATTTATTTTGTTTTTTTTTTTAAATTTCAATCCTTACCCCCCTCCCCTTCTTCCCCATCCTACCAAAAGTCTTCCTCACCACCACCAACACCACCACCCAGCTTCGACCTTACCACCACCCAGCTCCTACCTCCCTGCTACATTGATGCATCACCTACAAACCCACCACACCCATCCCCAGCCCCTACAACCCACTAACCACCCTCTCCCCATTCTCTCTCCAAACACACCGCCACACACCACCACCACACACCACCACCACAATCATAACCTCTTCGCACGCACTGCCCCTTCACTACTTCCACCCGCACCACCACAACACCACCACTTCCCACCACAACAGCACAAACACCGGTTTTTCGTATGCACCACCACAACAATAACGCACCACCACCACTTCTAACCGCAACAACACAACACCAGCGAATTCTCTCTCTTCCAACCTCTCCTTGCGCGATCTCACTCTCTTCCATACTCTCCTTGCGTGATTTCTTCTCTCCTCGGGCGAGTTCTTCTCTCCTCGGGCGAGTTCTTCTCTCCCGCGCTCATTCCTCTGCAACTCTACTCACTGTCTCTCTCATTCGGCACACACCGGCCACCAGAGAATTCTCTCTCTTCCAACCTCTCCTTCACGCCGTCACCGCCGTCACCGCTAGGAGCCACCGTCATTCCGCGTAGGCTCTCTTTTTCTTGATTTCAATTTTAGGGTTTTGATTTTTGTTCTTCATCATTTCAGTTTTGTGCTGATTAAATTGCTGCTACACTTTTTAATTTTGTAATTGCATCTTCTCCTAATTATTTAAGGACAATCAGTTTGTATTAAATTATTATAAAGTTTTTTGTTGTTGAATTGAGGTTGCTGTTAAAAAATTAAAAATCAAAGTTTGTTTCTTAAAATTTTTCGGTTACAGTTTTGAATTGGGGTGGCTTGTTGGTGGATTTTGTGGTGGTTGTTGGGTTTCGTAGAGTGGTGGCTGAAATGGTGGTCTTTCGGTGGTAGTCGAGGTTTTCAATCGGGATTTGGTGGTGGTGGTTGCGGGGGGTTTCGATTAGGTGTTTTGTGGTGGTTTTCGATTGGGGTTTAGTGGTGGTGGTTGTTGGGCTTGATTGGTTTTGGTTGGCAATTGGTGGTAGTTGTTGGGTTCGTGGTGGTGGTTGCTGCATTGGTGGTGTGGCTGTGGAGGTGATGGGTGGTGGTTCATTGGTGTTAGAGGACTGCTTGTGGTAGTGGCTGGTGATGGATGGTGGTGGTTCTAGTGTCGTTGTGTGGCAGCGAGGATGATGAATGGTTGTTCGCTGGTGGTGGTGGCTGGTGGTTGATGTACTGGCGTTGTGTGGCAGTGGTGGTAGGTGAGATTCGTGGTGGTGGAAGTAGAAATAAAAAAAAAAGAATTAAAATATTTTACCGTGCTAACAGGTTGCAAGTCACCTGGGTCTATTAGTGGCGGACCTCCCCAATAGTTGGGATTATACAGGAATAAAGCTTAGTAGGGATTATTCTTGGCGGAAAGGGCATAGTTTTGATTATCCTGGTTAATTTTTCCTTATTTTTATCCTTTCTTATAGGTTTTCAATAGGTTAATTAAAGAATGAAAAAAAACTGAAAAAAATCAATTATGAGTCGTCACTACTCTAAGAAAGTTATTATTATTGTTTTTGAATATTTTGAAGTAATATACTTGGATACAAATTTGAATCATATTAAAGAGTGATGATAAATACTTAACCCAATTGGTCTATCTGAGCCACTAAAAGAGAAAATTTAATTACACGAGAAACTAAACCCTAACTTGTTACAAAGTTAACTTGCACATATTTCCATCGTAAAATTGGGTGTAATATTACACACCCTCTTACACACGCAGTAAGAAGTGAGACTATAAAATCACGCCTAGATATAGGATAAACATCTTGAGCTTGTTGATCGAATGTTTAAATGTGCTGAAATATAAAGGTGCTAATTACTTCATCAGAAATAAACATTATTCTCATACAAGTCTCTCAAACTAATTTACCATCCTTACAATTTATTTTCTTTTTACATCATCATCATCTGCATCCCCTCCCTCCTTTCTCCTTTTGTCTCTATTTCCCCATTTATAGCCGTGAGCTAGTACCATTGATTGTATTAGATGGTTTGAGAAGCTGGTTGTGTTAGTTGTTTCTTAATTTGTTTGATAAGAAGATAACTGACTTATTTTAGCATGATAAGCATTTTGTCTCAACATGCCCAATCCTCTTTCACCAAAAAGACGTCCTCTTACCAATTTTTTGTTCAAAATTAGAGTTTTGAGTCCAAAAAAATCTTATTTTAGCATAATTAGCATTTTGTCTCAACATGCCCGATCCTCTTTCACCAAAGAGACGTCCTCTTACCATATATTTGTTCAAAATTAGAGTTTTGAGTCCAAAGAAATCTTCCAATAATCCTTTGTTTAATATCAGATGTCAACGTTGGAGGATTTGACTTATCACTCTTCCAAAATGCTTCATAAGATCCACTTTAAACCCAATCCTCTATTTACCGACAAAGTTTTCGTCTTTTTCTCTTTAACTTTTCCTTCAAGGAACCATGCAAAGAACATGGAGATTCGTATTAGGGATAAGGACATAAGGTAACTTACCTAATCAATATGCTTACTTAGTAACATAAGGTAACTTATTACTTCCTCCTCAAAAAAAAAGGTAACTTATTACTTTAGAACTCTATCATAATATATTTTCTTTATTTCTAATAGTTCGAACAAAATATCAATTGAAAATATCTTCGATTGAATCTGTTAGTTCAAAATCTCCATTGAAATATGCCTTTCATTTATAGCATAAGTTAGTTCAAAATGTTTCCCTTTTTGACTCAAACACAACCCTAATACCAAAATAATGAATTGAAGTTAGATGATATAGATAAATATATTTAGCAAGTGGTGTAGGAGATACTCCATGAGGCTGATACAAAGTTTTATATCTTTAAGGAATATGTGATCATCATTAATCATGTTCTTGTTCTTAATATGAAGTTCATCACAATTATTAGGTAAAGGAAGAAAGTAATACCGGTAACTTTCATGCAGGTCCTGCAACTGCTGCCTTGTAATTTCTGCCTCCTGCCGCCAAAACTAGCATGTAATATAATGATATTGTTAACAACTCACTTTGCTTTACATGCACTTAATAATAATGTAAACCTATTACTTTTCAATTAACTACCTCTATTTTGAAGGATCATATAAGCTATGTGAAACCTTAATTATCTTCACCTTATTTTTTTTAAATTTATTAGAGTTTATTAGAGTTTATCTGAATTTATATCCAACTTTTGTTCTTAAACTTTTTGAACTTAATCTGTTGAAACTTTTGTAACTTATTGGAACTTGTTAGAGTTTATTGGAACTTATTCGAATATATCTGAATTTATTAAGCCTAAAACTTATTTGTTTTAAGGTGAAGATAACACACCTTAAGTATGTTTCTTTTAGAACCTAATGTTTTTTCTTAATAATTAGATGAGGTGTTAATTACACTTAACAACCTCATAATTGTATTTAATAATTTTATGTTGTTGAGGATAAATTTTATGTAATCGAATCTTAGATAATTACCTTAGTATGATTTAGCAGCACTTGTAAGTACCAACGAACTACATTTTAAAGGAATTATACTACTAATTTACTTGAATAAATTAGAGCAACTAATACATGACAACGAACAAGAGCTTTAATCTTGAGTTTCATTAGATTGCTCTATCTTTTGCAAATACATGCATAATTCCATTAAAATATAGTTCGTTCCTACTGACAAGCCCGATGATATCTATATATGCATGAGATAGTTGTATGTTGTAACTTTAGTAAGTACAACATATATGCACATAGATGGGGTGCTCAACCCTTGCTTTGGAAGTCCTTGAGGTGTGGATTACCGTTTAAGTATTATAAGGGACTAAAGGAGTGCATGTGTACCCACTTCGCATACGAAAAAAAGTTAAATCATGCACTCTTGTAATATCTAAAAGCAAGTCCTTTAGTAATTAGGCTATATAATTTGAACTTTATAATTCATATTTTTTTGTCTCGCACATATATATTAGTAGCTTAGTTGGTAAAGTTGTAGAAGTGATATCCATACTTGACATCAAGAAAATCTATAAAGTTATATGAATAATAATAAGTTTGGAAGTGAGTATAGAAAAGAAAAGAAGCAATTAAGAGAAAAGTGGATAGGTAGAGAAAAAAGTGAGACAAGGGATGAGAAAGAATATAATAGAAAAGTGCAAAATATTTTGGACGTCAAGAATACGAAACCATCCAAAATCAAATCCACACTTCTATTTTGTACTTACTCTCCCTTGTTTCCCACCATTCCATCAATTGTTTTTCTCTCTTATTCCAATTTCCAAACATTTTCTCTTGCTTTTTATCTCTCTCGAGCCACTTCCAAATTATTTATTAATCTTCAACTTTGTGCCCAACCAAATTAAACGTAACGTTCGTTATAGTAGTCTAATCCATGGCATATAGAGTCGCGAAGTACTCTTTTGGTTTTGAAATGCTTGTGAAAGTTTAATTCCAGGCTTCTATAAGAACAACCATAATACAAAGTTGATATTTTAAGATTATGTTATAAGACTTATCTAATAAGATTTCATAATCACACTTATTTTTTGTATATTAGAAAAAATTATGGTTAAAATTAGTATATAAGTCGTGCAAAAGTTGAAGTTTTGCAAGATATATTTCGAAGCACAGGAAGTATATAGAAGACAACATCAAAAGGTGGTGGCAACTAATATGAGCATACCTTTAATTCTGATTCTGAGTTCAGATGGTGTTGTTCTTGCTTTGCTTTGTTATATCTTTCAATTACAGATTTCATGCTGCCAAGAGAGATAAAACGTGTTAATATAAAATCCTAAATCCTTGAAGAAGCTTTTGCCAATTTGTAAATGCATGCATATACTTAACTTTCTTTTCCAATATGTATAGTTATAGTTGTCCAATCAACGGTTAAGATTGCATGATGGAGAAAAATAAGGGTTTTTTTTATTAGGATTCTTATTTCAATTTTAGGCATCACAATTTGGAGATAGCAAATGGAAGAAAAGAAATAGAGGATACCCTAATTTTATGAAAATTTTAGTATGGACTACTTGAAAAAAGGTTATGGTAGTGAATCAATGTGAGCCACATATTTGGCCATGTCAGCAATGGTTATTTTAACATTCACTTGACTTTCTTTTTTTAATTTTCGTATTTTACGCAATTTTGTTTTTAATTGGATTTAGTATTTTTGACATTATTTTGTATAATAAACTGCATAATATACGAAAAATTATAAAACTAAACCATATAATATATGAAATTATACAATATAATATACAAAAATATACTTTATAAACTATGCACATATTCCTTATACTCCATTGGCATCTTCTTTAATCTTGCTAAAACTCTATACGAAAATTAGTTATAGTCGATTTTAGTTTTTGGACAGCACCATGACATGTTTTAGTCATAGCCGTAATTTGGGTTGTGAAATTGGGCAATATCCTAATCGATGTATGGTCATAGCCAATACCAATTTTAGTGTTCATGTCCAACTTATGGCTATTACCAAAATATGTTATTGTGTTGTCCAAAAAAAACTGACGACAACTAATGCAATTCAAAGTTTAACTTTCTTATATTATGCAGTATATTATACAATATAGTGACATATATCATAGCGTAAAAGTTCGTATATCATGCATACCTAAAATAAAAGGATATTTTGAATTTAAAAGTATAAATTTGGAAGGTATCAATATTTTTTTGTATTGTATAAACTACCAATAATACATGTACCAAATTAAGAAATATATCTTTTTTTATCCTTATCAATAAAAATTTTACCAAAACAAACTGCTGCTGATATGGAGCAATTCGTGGCTCACATTTACTCATTACAATAACCTTTTTTTGAGAAAGCAACTATAAAATTATTCCTAATTTTATCCATTATTTATCATTACTCCCTCACCGCAGTCCGTTTGTCGCATAAGCTTATATATACATTTATCACAATCATGGTAAAATAGTTAAGAGGCGACATTCATGATTTATTACACTGGTGAACAAAATAGTTTTAATAAGAATGTTATGTTGAAATATGTCTTGAATTATGTGGCGATTCTCTTAACCAAGCACAGGAATCTCGCTGCTTTGGGTTTGTTTAGGCTCATTTTGTTTAGGTTGTCTGCTAGAGTATTATTATATATAAATCCTTAGTGTTTAACTTCTGCCCTAACACGATATTTAATATGTACTCTCCCCATCACGAAACCATTTCTCCCTCTACCTGGTGGACGCAGCTAACGAACTGCTAGTGAACCACGTTAAAATTTGTGTGTTCTTTATTGATTACGGTCTTTATCTTTGTTTGTCGATTCAATCTGCTGCAATATGTCAAAATCTCAATTCACGGGTACAATTCAGTTTAGGTTGTGATAGGATTTCATCCTTCCACCGTTTTTATTAGTTGTGAAAGAGAGAAAGTAAGAACGAAATCCATGTGATAGGAGAGAGATAGAGAGAAAGATTTAGCTTTAAAAAGTGTCACAATTAATTTTAAACTTTTTCATATTAAAGTGCCACAATTAAAAACAATAGAGGAAATATTTGATTTTACATATGTGCCATGCAAAATGATAACTTTTAATTTTAGTAGTTAAGTTTGGGGGTAAAAACTTGAATTTCATAATTGTAAAATCTAGCCACACAACTCGAGTGGACAACCTTGTAGAGATCTCTATACTATAAGGAAAGATGTGGGGGGACACCAAAAAAATAAAAAATAAAAATTAAATTAAATAAATTAAGGAGGTTAAAGCTGCTATAATCTAAGAAAGGCAAGTTTTTAAGTTTTCATTTTTTAAAAAATGTCAATCTTTTAACTATATTTATTTGATCATTTCTCCAAAATTCTTATACTAGTACTATTTTTGTACACATAGTGTGCATACAAGCCTAGTGTTTACATATCAAAAGAACCTCATGAACGAGTTGTTTCCCGTATTCGCAAATTACTCCCTGGATTCTAGGAGTTTAGTCGTTATGTTGGCCTCTTCTATTTCCTTATCTAAAATCTAATAAAGTCATCAAGGTGTCAACTAAATCTATGCCATTTTTGCCATTTTTGAAACTTCAAGAAAGGTTATGTTAGACAAAGATACCTTCATTTTTGATCTACAAGCCAGTAATAATTATTTAATATACTCAATTTTCAAATAAAAGAACTTAGCACTCAACCAAGTCGGTATTGGTATAGTGGTGGTTCACTTTTAATCCGACCTTTAGGTATGCGAAGAGATTATTGGCCAGTCCTTTATCTAGAAGTGGAGCATCCTGGGAAAAGTAATATTCGCCGCTATTAATGGTAGATACTCTTGGTTTCAATCAGAAAAGGAAGAGAAAAATTAACACTAATAGGTTGATGGATTCACAATTCTCTGCAATTGCAAGACAAGGGGATTTACAACCCTATCTATCGAGTAGCTAAAATTAGGGTTGTTCTGTATTTGGTTATAAGAAAAAAAATCGGTTTTTCCAAAATAATCTCTCTTCTTTTAAGAACGGCAAGATGTAAAGTTACACCCTTCTAGACCCTTATGAGATCTATGTATTGAGTTTGTTCATTATTTTGTCAAATATAATCTCATTTATAAATATGAGACTATATAGGTAAGAATAACCCTTTCACAAGTGGGGGTAGAATGGGCATCCCACCTTTAGAAGGAGTGAGAATCGATCCCCTGTCACAAAGAAAAGAGGGAGAGCCTCAAACCACTATTCCAATCCATGATCCTCAATGAGTGGTTGTATATATTTGGTTGTATATATGTCTAATATGGCTCTCCTTAGATTTGGTAAAACAAAAGTAAGTACAATAAACCTTCAAAGGCTTCAATTATGTAGATTATATAGTTTATAGATACATCAATGGCGGAACAGGAGAGCTAGCATAGATCGTGACCATTCCGATCATTCTGGATATCTATTAAAAGTTATAGATAAAAACACTAGTTGCACAATGAATGTATTGATTCGGTTATAGAAATTTCCTAATTTCACCACTGGATACATGAGTAAGAGTCATGTCAATGAGAAAGCCTGGACTTTTCCACAGTGACTTAGCCTCATTTATAAGAAAAGTGATACAAACATAGTAACAGATTCATTAGCAAGATTTGCTACAAAAAAAATATCTTTCCCCCTTTTCAAAAAGTCTATGGATTAACTAAACAAGTATCTACTAATTGTCTTTGCCTTAATATGCAAAAACAAAAAAAAATCAGAATCAAAATCAAAGTAAAAATGTTGACAAATTAAACCAATTAATGATATCATTAGTTTAAGCCAAGGTAATCAAAACAAACCTTGAGCTTGAATATTCATAAAGCTTAGAAGTGCTTGAGAAAATGATAACTCCAACTTCAGCATCACAAAGAATGGCAAGCTCTTTAGCTTTCTTCAACAACCCTTTTCTTCTCTTTGAGAAAGTCACTTGCCTACTTGTGGAATTATCAATTCTTTCAATCACAATCTTTCCTCTTCCCATTTCCCCTAATTTCTTGATCACCTTCATTACAAACAAAAAAACTTAAATTAATTAACGGCGTAAAATCAACACAAACGCTAAAACCATAATAATCATTAATCAACTCGTCGTAAATCGCAATTACCTTCTAGTTTGAATGAGGAAGAAAATATTTGTGCCCTAAAAGAATTACTGAGAGGATAATTAAGAAGAAGGAGGAGGGATTAGCTTTCATTTCAGCAGCTTGTTTTATAAGCAAATAGTAGGCTCCTAAAACTATACTAGTATATTACAACCAATTGAATTAGAGGATTGCCATATATAATTAACAACTTGTTAATTTTTAAACTAACTAATCCGTACAACATAGTCATAAATTAATGCAGTATATGTACAACATTTTTTAAAAATTTTATTTTTTTGGTGAAAAAGGTGAAGCATATGTACAACATATATATCGAGAAATACTTTGTGGGGGTGGCCCTGAATTTTAATAATTTCCATTTAAGGAATAGAGTTAAGACACTTGAGGGTGGTGTAGATTAATTAGCTTCCCTATGCAATGATATTAAAATAGCGCCGTCAGGCGTATTCTTCACTGACACCTGGGATTTTATTGCTTATAAGATCTAATACATAAAAATATTTATAGCACCTGAAATGTTAGGTCCATTCGATAGATCTAGTGTTTAAGGACAATGTTGTGCGATACCCCATTTCTCACATATATTTGGGTTCTAACTAGGTTTATTTCGTTCGATATGATAGGACATTACTTTTTTTAATTGACTATATTCTTCGATATAATGGAACATCATCATCATTAACTTTTGTTACATCTTTATCGTTAGTATTGTCCTATTTTATTAAAAGACATACATAAGAAGATAAATAATAATATAAAGACTTATGATGATCATATATCAAAAGACAACAATAAAATTTTCACAGATGCAATGGGAAATTGGCTTAGCTGTGTAGGTCATGGTCCCCAATCGTTTTGGACTTCTATTAACAGTTGAAGGTAAAAACAGTTGTTATCATGTCCCTGTAAATATAGTCGCACCCTCCCTAATAAGAGATTCTTGATTCTTTATACCATAAACAAATTTATTTTCTTATGTTTATGTTATTAACTTTTTTTTGTTTTGTTTTGGGGATCGGATGTTAGATATTTTAGATGCACCTCGTGCTCTCTACCTCCACGACTTCTCTTACTCACATAAAGAGTTTGACTTTACTCGATCATATGGTTACCTGTCACAGGCATATTGTTAACAGACTTTTGGCCGAATGACACCCTTCATGACGTACTTTTCATCCATTACTTAGTCACCTTTGTTGTGTTTCTCATGGTGTACGACTTCGTTCCGTAACTTACCCCTCGAAATAACACACCGCGATACCATGCCAAACTTTCCCTTATGACCAGACTTGTTGAGCTGACTAAATAATCTCAAATTCTCTTTCGGGGCAGGGTTATACTTGATATCCTTCAACACTAAATTCCCCCATTTTCATGATTCACGCTCACACCTTCCTTGTTTTGAACCTCGAGCAACATATATGTTCAAGGTACACTTTCCTGAGTTTCTCAGATTTCAGATTTTAGAACTATCTGCAAGGTGAAGATTATAGAAGAACTTTCATCTAAGATTTACAAACTCGTTGAACTTTCTTCACTAATTGCCAACACATCAAACACAAACTTGACACATAATTCATTGAATCATCATTATCTTTGTCACGCTCTTGATCCACCTTCTTTTTCTTTCCTTTATCAATATATTTGGAATCTTTTTTCCTATAATGACATATTCGACGCAATTCTAACACTCAGCCTCTCCCAATTGGTCCTCCCGGCCATTGGATTTACCACTTGACTTTCCCTTTCTTAACGCTTAATTGATGTCTTCTTCTGATACCCTCATTATTATTGCTCCATTAGATATTTCAGGAATCTTTCCTTCGAGTATTAAATCTCTAATATCATCTAGCTTAATGCCTTCTTCCCAAAGGATTTACTGAAAGTAGCTAATATCACGTATTTATATAGAGTTTTCTCCCTTATTTATGAGCTAATTCGTGCGTTATTTGAGCTCTTCAAAGCTATTTTATACTAATTATCGTATATAGTCGTGGTTTTGTGTTTTAGTGTTGAATTGCAGGTTTTAGGGAGTTTTCTCCTTATTTGCGAGCCATTTGGAAGCAACTACGGCTTTGCGACTTGTTACGAGGCACGTTCGGGTCGTTACGAGTTTGTTTGCTCGCTTTAGGAGGTTCCCGAGGCTTTATACTTGTTCATCGAGCTCAAACCGCAAAGAAAAACTAAAGAAACAAGCTATTGGAGTTGATCCTTGCTCTCATCGGGCAGAATATGGCCTGATCGGGCGGAGATTTATGTGATCGGGTGGTGGAGTTTCGGGCCCGATCGGGCAACCCATGCCCGACCCGATCGGGTGAGGCCCAAGCCAAGAGGAATTGCTGTTGTGCGTACGCTAAGCTGAGGAAAGGCGCTGGGCTGTGAGTGCTCCAGTCCGATCGGGCAACCCGTGCCCGACCCGATCAGGCAACCCGTGCCAGACCCGATCGGGTGGGAGGCCACTTCATTTGGTTGCTGCAGCGTGCGTGATAAGAGAAATCAAGTTAGCCCAATTTTGTGTGGATCCGATCGGTTGGCCCATTATTGCCTAATCGGGTTACGAGTTTATTAGTTTCAACACTTAGATTAATTGAAGAGGAGATTGGACCTCGGATTTATTTCAATGAAGGTTATTGCTTTCCGTCATTCGGTATTGTTCTTCTCTTTTAATCTCTTTAATTACTTCTTGATTGCTTAGTTTAATTATTGATCTATTCATGATGCATAAATTAGGGTTTCATAATAGTTTTGTTATTATTAATTCAATTATGTATGCGTAGTCTTGTTTCTAGGGATTTAGGGAGGAAAGCCATGTTTATACCTTGATTATTTTCAATTGCTATTGATTTCTAGGGCTTGATTAGGTTGGTTATGGTGTGATTTGTTCTTTGATGAGTAAGTAATGTTACTGCGCAGTTTCATTGATTGCTTGAGGTTCATAATTATTTGCACAGATCCGTCTTACTTTTAGAGGCCTAGTACACATCAATATTTCTGATTATGTTAGTTAACATGCGGCATATGTTGAATTATGAGCGTTAAGTCTTAACCATATATAGCTTAACACGTGCTCTAATTTGTCGATTCTTGACCTAGGTTCTGGTAGTTGTTTGACCCTTTTGATTGCTATAAGCATGGTGGACCGAGCTAACTCCATAGACCTTTATTTCATAGTTTTATTCTCATCTTTATATTGCTTTCTTTAGTCTAATTAGTAGTTCAGCTGATTCTTCTCTGATCTTGTTTGAAGTAGTTGTTTAGCTGGATATTAACTTAAAAACTCTGTCTCTCTGTCGATTCGACTCTACTTCCCTTGACTATCATTGTTAGAAGACTTAGGATTTATCTTTGATTAGGTGATACGACTTTAGCCTGTCAAATTTTGGCGCTGTACCCGGGGAGACGGCTAGTTTTCTAAGTTTATATTTGGTTATTTGGTCAATATCTCTATGCCTCATTGAAACTTCACTGTTCCAATTGAGGTACATTTTACTGCGTCTTTTTGTTTCTTTTGTATGCCCAGGTCTCAATGAAACGGTCCCCCCATCCTAGAGGATCCCAATCTTACAAAGACAATCGGACAACTTTGAAAGAAAAATAAAAAAAAGCAGTATGTTCACCTGAACATCTCTGAAGAAGACACTTCGAGTTCAGCTATGGCCAAATCGTTGAATTCATATGGGGTGCCAAATCCTGGCGGCATTCCTACTGGCCCACCGATGCCTACCATCGCCGCTAACAATTTTGAGATTAAGCCTGGACTCATCAGTATGGTTCAACAAAATCAGTTTGGTGGGCATCCTACTGAAGATCTGGCCAATCATTTGCAGAGATTTCAACAACTCTACCGAATTTTAAAGCATCAAGGAGTCACACTTGAGCAATTTAAGGTCATGTTATTCGAGTTTTAACTCCGAGACAGAGCTCAGAAGTAGTTCAACGACATCAAAGTGTCTGAATGGTCGAAAATTTCTGCTGCTTTCCTGAAAGAGTATTATCCACCTACAAAGACAATAGAAATCAGATTCAAACTAGCCACGTTTTTCCAAGAGCCTGATGAAACACTTCGGGAAGCGTGGGCTAGGTTTAAGACTTGCAGAGAGAGTGTCCACATCACAACATGCACAAATGGTTCTTGACGCAGACATTTTACAATGGTTTGCAGCCTCAGATGAGGAGTATTGTTGACTCGTCTACGGGAGGAGTTTTCTAGATAAGGAAGTGGATGTAGGCTATGATTTCCTGTCAAACCTTGCAGCCAATGATCATTCCACTTCCCGAATCCTCACAAAGAAGGTATTGGAGGTAGACGCTCTAACATTGCTGACTTCGCAAATGGCGAAGCTGAACCAGAAGATTGATACCTTGAGATCCTCTACCTCGACACCCCCTTCCTTGAGCATTAATGCTATGTCTTCCGTTGCACCCATTACCTCATCTTACTGCGAGTTATGTGGTGTTCAGGGTCATTTTGGGCACGATTGTCAGTTCAGTCAATATCAGATGGAGCAGGCAAATGCCTTGCAACAGAGACCACAACATTTCCCCCCTTCACATAACTACCAAAATCCAGAAAACTTTCAACCACCACCACAAAACCACCCCCAATCATCATTCTACCAAAACCCAGAGACCCCTACCACAAAACTTCTATCACCCTAATAACTTCCAAACCCCACCTCCACAAAACGTAGCTTCACAAGAGCCTACCACGTCTGGATTGATGAAACTGATGCTGGCTATGCAGAAAACCAATGAGGAGGCTCAAAGAGCTCAAGAGAGGCATAACCTGGCTCAAGAGAAGCACATCAAACTTCTCGAGACTCAAATATCCCAATTAGCAGGAAACAATGCTCAGAGGCAGCAGGGACAATTGCCTAGACAACCCATTCAGAGGGAGCAAGTTAATACCATTACTCTTCGTAGTGACATTGCTTATGACGCTCCTCCATTGCCTACTAATGATGCTACCCCGATCAGGGGAAGAAGGGGGTAGAGAAAGGAAAAGGGAAGAGTTCGACGTCTGAGATTGAATTATTTGAGGAAGCTGAACAGACAGGGAATAAAAAGGAGAAGGTTTCTGAAGCGCCTTTCACACCATGGCTACCTTTCCTCACATAATGCAGCAATCAAAGATCGATTATCAATTTGGTAATTAACCTCCAAAGTTTTTTAACCAAGATACAAAAGAAAAAATTAGGGTACCCTTATATCAAGGATAATATACGCTAATTAACAATTACCTCCCTAATTGCCATTTATATTGACCTTCACCTACTCCCCGGCCGCAGATGAGGCAAAAGGGCTATGGTTAAACTGTCTTTTACGAGTCAAATCCATCATCTTTTGAATTCCTTTTTCCCCCTATGGCACCCTATAATATACTTTATGCATCTATAATGTTGGATATACCGTTAATTTAGATTTTTTAATTCTCTAAATCCACTTAAATCTATGATATCCTAGTATACCGTCAGTCGTAGGCTAGTAGAGCCTGATTCACATCCACTAATTGTTGCATCCGATTCCTTGAACAAGGCATGCCATGATGCATTTAAAGTTTAATCACTAATGTCATTTAATCTTTTATTGTTAAAGAATCAACTAGTGGGACTACTTCTTGACTACTTTGAAATACTTTTGTGAATCTAATTCCTATATTCCTTTCGCATGCGTTCAGTACTGATATTGGAATCTTAAAAAAAAAAAAAACAAAGTAAAACTCTATCCATTTCTTATAAACTTCTTAGTTACTTTTGCTGAATCTTCTTCACATATTTTTACTCATTAATAAGTGAAATTGCATAAGATAATGAAAAGTTAATATTTAACATAAAAAATAATATAATAAAATTCCATATGATTGTATTTTTCATACTTCCTCCGTTTTAAAATAAATGATACACTTTATTTTTCACGCTTATCAAGGAAGCGATTTAAGGGTGTAAACGATTAAATTTTTCGAGGAAATTTTAACACAAGTAATATAGAGTCTCATTCTTGCTTGTATTAAAATTTCATCGAAAAATTTACTCGTTTACACCCTTAAGTCACTTCCTTGATAAGCGTGAAAACAAAGTGTATCACTTATTTTAAAATGCTTGTGTTAAAATTTCATCGAAAAATTTACTCGTTTACACCCTTTAGTCACTTCCTTGATAAGCGTGAAAACCAAGTGTATCACTTATTTTAAAACGGAGGAAGTATATAATATTAGTGAAACGTTGTGGTAAATATGAGGTTTGACTTTTAGAAAAGCAATTAGAAAGATATCAAAATCTTCTATCACCCTATTTACATGCCATTTTTATTCTATCATGACTATAGTCGTCACACCTTATTAATTATTTAAAAATAAAAATTCCAATAATTCAAGGTGGCACACTAATGACAAAAGATTTGTGGGATAATAGATTTGAGTTTGCCGAGTTTACAATATACTGTTTGTTCAAACTTTTGAGGGAAATAGAAGTGTGTGGTGTCGATAGAGATGAAAATTTGAGCCTGTAAATAGAAGCAATAAAGGCTTAGGTCCATAATAATTACACAATATCACCCTCTTCTTTTAACTTTTCTTTTTAGGAGTATTCCTTTATGCAAACTCGATCAGTAACTACACGTTTACATCCTCTTCTCCACTCAAAAGAATATTTATGAACGTAAGTTCTCTTTTCAGACTCTTACTGACTCAAAGAGGCATTTCACTTTGTAGGTTCGTTACTTTGTCTTATTCATTGTAACTGTTTTACTCGTATCTATTATTGTCGTTTTATACAGCCTCATACACAAATATTTACATAATGTAGATATCTTAGTAACAGGTTTTACTTAAACAAACTCGATTCGACAATACGAGGTTACTCGCAATAAAATTTAAGTTACTTCAGATATAGAATTCTCAACGAATGTAGCATTAAAAACCCAACCGCTTTTCTTTCCCTCCTCTAACCATTACCATAAGTAGAGTAGCCGGCACACATGTGCAAATGTAAGGAAATGCTTAAAATCCATCAACCATTGGCTCAAACTTTCAAGGAATATGCAACCCTTAATAGTATAGTTTATTGACTTCATTTTACAAGTAGCAGACACAGCCACATATTGTACCTCGGTGCAAACCCAAAAGAAGAAAACTCAACCTGAAAAAGTCCCCTAGATTTTTGTACTAAAAACTCCTTTTAAAACCAATTTATATAGTCTTAATCACTCCACTTTGGCTCTTTATTAGTGCTAATGCATACTTATGGTTGGAGGATTGTTTTGAGACACTAATCATAAAGACTACGATCTCTCTTGTGATTGGCTAACACCCACGTGAATGTTAGTTCCTAGACCAATGAGATTCGTTGGTTTTAGGGCTCCAACTAAGCAGCTAGCCAGGTGTCAATCATCAACAAATGATATGTATACAAAGTCCAAGTAAAAGGTACATTTTCAAAATAAGTTGATCTTTCCAACAATGGAAAATGTCTGCTTTGTTACTTCAACACCTTAATTAAATAATTAGGGTTTATCTCTATATTTGAGAAAATCTCAACAGTAAACCATATAGTTTTGTATTAAAGTACAAATACTACTTAGGGGCACATGAAGGTCTATGATGCACTCTATGGAAGTACGAAGCATGCACATGCTTTTGCAGATTTTGGGAAAAATATGGTATATTTTAATTGAAATCCTTTTATTTGTGTCTTGTGACGTATATTGCCCTAGAAATATGCATGGTTATGGAGAAATTATATAATAAATTATGCCACAGTAACATGCAAACACGAAGGAGTTTGCAGGTAGGAAATTATATTTCCAAGCCGGCCATCTCCAATGGAAAAGAAGTTTGATCACTAGGTGTACATACCAATAGATTATTGCTAGATCCTTCCATGTCGATCAGTCTAATTGTGCTCATTATGTAACTATATATTCATTTTCTTTTGGTAAATTTGACAGCTATTATATTTTATATGCCAAGTTACACATATTATTACTAGTTGTCGAAAAAAGATTTTAGTGATCATAACCTAAAGATTTTAGAGATCATAACGCGAAGTAGTGTCTAAAAAACTAAAATGTTGGTGCCTAATAACAAATTCTTGAATGAAGACATGATCAACCAAACAAGGAAAGCTCACTATAAGATTGCAAAAAAGTTATTTAGCTTATTCAGGGCATCCTTTCAAATAGGAAACCTCACCAGAGGTCCCAACCCGATGACAAAATAAAAGACTAAGATTTAATCAATTAATAAAGGTCTAGGATTGTGGATCACTATGCATATAATTCGGGTTACCAGGGACGAATAATATTTATCTAATAAGTCAATTTACCTATTTCACATACAATTTCTATGGAACATTGCATCCCTCAAAGATTATACAACTGCTCTCGCATGGTCAAGGGTCACTTTGCCTATTGATTGAAAGCCTATATGATATCTCTCATCTCCAAGTGGATTCGGTATTGCGATAGTAGAAAAACAAATTGTGCACTATTCGTAAGTCTAGCATGAAAGATCCAAGCATAGTAAGCAATTGAAATAAAAGGCAATTAAACTAATCTATTAATTCCACTTTGCATACATGGATCCCCACAACCCTAGAAATGTAACTATTCCCTCATGATTGTGAAGATAATAACAAATTATATAAATTTAGAACAAAGACAAGGAAATATTGAATTTCATCTAAACAAGAACAAAGGAAGCAATAAGAATTAATTATCGGAACAGAGTCTAAAACTTGAACTTTATGAAAAGCTATGAAATAATCCAAGTGGGAAGTTTCAATCACGAGCAAAACCAATAAATGAGTTCTAGGGCTATGAAAAACAACTAATGGATAAAAGGTGTCTGGAAAATAAACTAAGTTATTAACTATTTCTTCTAAGTCCTAATCTAGATAAAAGAAGGATTAAAAATAAACCGAAAAACGGCTAAAAACAACCCTTCTGGTCGACCGCTCGATCAGGCCAACCCTTCCAATGAGATCAGGCGGCCCTTTCTTCAAGTAAAACATTGTTGGCTCTAAACAATCCATCCGATGCAATCGGGCTAACCCGCCCGAACGGGCCGGGTCTCCTACCCTTCAATAGGGCATTAGTAGAAAGCCTATGCCTCCAAAAATACCCACCCGATTGCGCGAATGTTGCTCGACCCCATTGGGTGGGCCTCCTTTTGTTCTTTTACTTGGCTTCTAGAGCCAAGTCTTCAATGATTCTCGTAAAGGGCCTCGAGGACATGATATCGGGCCTCTAAAACTCAATATGATTGGTGCCTCTAATCTTTACTGATCCATCTATCGTGGCAATCATAAATTATTAGAAAGTAGGGAAATAGTTCCCTAAATCCTACAATTCAGCACAAAATATAAAGCCCAACTAGATGAAGAAAGTTAAGCATAAAATAGTTTCTACGAACACTGTTGACAAACATTTTAGCTCAGAACTAGGGAGGGAATCATACATAAAACCATGACATCATGTAACAGTGAGCTAAGACAATATGTGTAAGCTTGGATGATCTTGGAACATCAAATTGATGATGATATCAACATGGATATTGTTATGCTTTAATTCATGTTTAGGAAACGTAAATGTATATAGCTTATCGGAATTTATGCTAAGAATAAAACATAAAATTATTATAGTTACATATTTCTATAAAGCTAAGAAAATAAGAAATTATAACAATTTCATATTTTTCTAATTTGAAAAACAAAAAAGGGAATTTGTGCTTTACAGATGAATTGCCAAAAAAAAGTGAGATTTTAAAATGGAATTTCGAAAACACATTTGTAAAATAAGAAATGTGACGTTTTTCTTGAAGAAGATTTTGATAACAAATTTTGGATAAAAACTTTGTCAAAAGGTAAAAATTGTTTTTTTGTTTTTATTTTAAAAAATAAAATATTGATCTTTTAGCCGTAAAGAAAAATTGAGATTATGCATTATACACCCGGGTGTACCATGAGCATGGTACATCCAAGGCTATTTGTGCAAAATAATAGTCTTTGGTGTACCATTGCATGCTCATGGAACATTCCAAGGCCATTTGAGCAAAAAAATAGTATTGGGTGTACCATGTTCATGGCAACAACACTTCAACTCCACCCCCAACCAACGCCCTCACCAATCACCAATCTAGTCAGGAACACTAAGAGCTGGGAGAAGCTTTGGCAAAGTCAATTGCCACCCAAAGTAAAATTCTTCTTCTGGTCAATCTTCTTCTGGTCAATTTTTGCGATGCTCTACCTGTCAAAGCTACTCTTCATACTACAGGAGTACAAATTAACAATAACTGCTCCTTCTGTCCAAACACACATGAAACCTGGTACCATGTTTTAAGACAATGCCCAATAGCTAAGGAAATTTGGCACTGCTTTGCCCAGTTACCACCACAGTTTAACATAGATGATGATGAAGCTTGGATTACTAATAACCTGTTTAGCACTCAGGAAGGGAATGAGGCAACTTGGAACATCCAATTTTGGATAGGATGTTGGGAAATTTGGAAGAAAAGGAATGTTTGGGTTTTTGAACAACAAAATAAAAAGGCACAACAGGTTCACCAACAAATTTTGCGTCTAACAACAGAATTTGTTAAGGCAAGTAGTACTCAAAGCAAGGGAGATAACTTCATAGACAGTTTGGAAATACACCATACTCATTGTATGATCAAAGTCGATGCTTCCTTTTGTCCAAATACTTTAGAAGTAGGAATAGGAGGGATCTATAGAAATGGCCTCAACTAGTGTGAAAAAACTTTCTTTCAAAAAATACAAATTACTGATGCTACTACTGCTGAATTTCAAGACATTCATAAAGCCTTAGATTGGATAGTAGGTCAAAATCTGTCAAATGTCCATATATTTTATGATTCTAAAATAGCAGTGGAACACATAACTCATCCACCTGTGGTTAAGGATTGGTATTGTAATTTGGATGCAATGTGCAGGGACCACCCAGGGAGGAGTAAAGCATGGGAGATAGTAAAGGTTGGAAGAAACTGCTTGGAGGATGCTAACAAACTGGCTAGGTGGATGAGAGAACAAAATTTTGTCTTTAACCATTGTATAACTCTGTTCTCTTCTCCTTTTGTGAGGAATGATTGTAAGCTAAACTTATATATGCTTCTGGATGCTGTAAGTAGGGCTCGAGGAGCCAACAAACAATGTTATGCTAGCTCAACAAACAATATTGTAATAGTATTATCTAGTTAATGTTAAAGCTCCTTCCAACCAAAAAAAATTGGAAAAAATGGCAAGAATAAGTCAACCTTTGTGTTGACCGCTTTTAACAAGTCAACCTTCTTTTATTCCAGCTGCAAGTAAAGCTTGTACATGATTTAGATTTTAACAAGTTTTTTTACGTATGACCTGAACAACCTGTAAACTTTCATTTTAAACATACCAATTCCCTTTGACTTATTGACTCTGTCAAAAAACTTTCCCCTCCACATTTCGTTTCCCCTAACTGTTCGTATACCACACTCTCTCTCCTGTTCTTCGTCTCCAAGTCAGACATTGAAGCTCAAACAAATCAAAGTTCGAATCTTTGCAGCAGAGGTAAGTTCGTATTTCCTTTTACTTCGTTTTTCGCACCAGAATTTTTCAGGAATTTTTCCATTTTATTATTCGAAACTCTTGGTTGAATGCATGTGTGTGGTGTTTGATTGATTTATTCGTAATAGTTAATTAGTTGCTTTGAAATGGTTTGATGTTGACTATAAACAATTAGGGTTGCAATTCTGGGTTGAATTATGGTTGTTGATGATGAATCAGTTACTTAGTTTAGGGTTTCATCCTTTTGTTTGTTATGTGTTTGGTATGTTTGTTAAATGAATTTAAACTGGGTTGAAACTTATTTTGAGAAATATATTGATTTTTTTAGGTGGCAATGACTAATAGTATTTGGGATACTGTTACCTTAAGGTATTGGCATGGTGGGAGGTTTAAAGAAGCTAGTACAAGGGAGTTAATATATGCAGGGGGGCAAGGGAAGACAATTGGTGTCGTTCTCGATGAGTTATGTTTTTGGGAAATTATGGATTTGGCTAAGAAGTGTGGGGATTATAGCACAGTTGAGGCAATTTTCTATTTAGTTCCCGGGATGGTTTTGTTAGATGGGTTAATAAAGGTAGAAGATGACAAGGGTGTGCTTGCACTTTGTGATATAGCAAAGAAAGAGAAAAGTGCGGACTTGTATGTGTTGTATCAGCAGGCTGCCCCCACTTTCCCACGTAAATCTCCCTCTAAATCTCCTAGTAAGACAATAACTCCTTCTCAACCACCCGAACACAATTAAAAAATCTAAAACCAACCAAACCCCAAAAGCTTACACCAAAAAGGGCCCCACCACCTGTTATAAATATTCCCCCCCCCATAACTAGATTTAGGTCAAAGGGAATAGATGATGTTATAGTGTTGGACTATGCAACCTTTGCATCAGATCAGAATGCAACCATACTTCAAAACCACTTTGTCCAACAGAACAACAACAGCCTCCAACTCCAAACACTTCACCAGTTCATCCATTATCCACAGAAAAAGCTGCTTCTAAACCTGTTTCTCCTCCCAGATCTACTGAAGCTGCTACACAACCATCTCAATCTAAATCACCAGTTCACCTCATCTCCACTCAAACACAACCGGCCATCTCTTCAAAAACACTAGATCCATCTTCTTCATCCAACCTTAAACAAACAGAATACCCCTTAGAAGATGATTTTCTTGAAAACAGAATACCCATTATCCACAGAAAATTATGAGCTCAAATAATAGGCCAGACAATCCATTAACACTTAGAGAATTATTTGGTGAGTCTAGTGAAGATGAAGATGATCCAATTTATGAGCCTGAAAACAATGTGGCTTAGGGTGAAGGTAGTGGGTTAGATGATTTGGACTTCATAAGTGACGAGGAGGATGATTTGATTGGTGATGGGACTGGGGATGAGCAACTTGAAAATGGAGAAAATTTGAATGAATCAGATAATAGTGATGAAGAATATGTTGTTGCTAGGGAGAGAGTTAGAAGCTGTTCTTCTAAGTTACTTGTAATTGCTAAGCAATTACAGAGGGAGGCTGATGAAGGGAAATCGAATGCACAACAACAACAACAACAACAACAACAACAACAACAACCTACAGAATCTGCCCCCCAAGAAAATGAGAATGAATCTGATTATTATGACAGTGAGGAAGACATTAATACACCACCAGTGAGTGGTGATGAGGGTGAACAAGAAAGAAGAAAGAGAAGAGCTTTGTTGGTAGGCAAAAGTATTGACTTCTCCACATTTGTGTGGAAAGTAGGACAGAGATTTGCATACAAGGAGTGTTTTAAACAGGCAGTGGCTAGGTATGCCATTTTCCAAGGTAGGAATGTGAGTGTGGTTTTAAGTAAGAAAAACAGAAGGCAAGAGTGTGGAGTGAAGTGTGTGTTAGGGTGTCCCTTTTATCTATATTCCTCTTGGCACCCAAACAAAGCCAGTTTCATTGTGAAGAAATTGGTGAATGAGCATAGGTGTCAGAGAAATATGAAGAAGAACAAACAATTGAAAACCAAATGGGTTGCAGCTGAGATGTTGGAAGTGTTTAAGGCTAGGCCGCATTTGCCAGCCAAAGAGATTATTGAGACAGTGAGCGAGGAGGGCTTATAAGGTTATTGTACATAAGGATTTTGCATATAAAGTTAAGTACCATGCACATCAGATGTTACATGGGTCTATGCAAGATCATTACAGGAAGCTAGGAAAATATATTGCAGATTTGAAAAAAGGAAGTCCTCAAACTGTCATTGACTTAGTTGTGGATGGCAGTCTAGGAACAAACCCTTCCACATTCCAAAGGTTATTTAATTGCTTTTAAGGACTAAGGCAAGGTTGGAAAGAAGGGTGTAAGAGAATAAAATGTGTTGACGCAGCTTTCTTGAAGAATTTTTTAGGGGGTCAGATAATATCAGCTTTTGGTAGGGATGCTAATGAACAGATGTATCCCATTGCATGGGCAGTGGTGGAGGGAGAGAAATTACTATCATAGGAATGGTTTTTCACACATCTACAATCATGCTTGGAGCTTGGTGATGGAGATGGATATGCAATTGTTTCAGATGAGCATCTGGTAATATTTCATGTTCCTAAACTTTATTCTAATATTTTAATTAGCTTATATTGTAATTGCTCAACTAAATTAGCTTATTTAAATGTTACTAACTAGCATATCATAAATAACCTAGCAAACTAAGTACATTGGTTAGTTTAAGTTCTACTTTTAACTCATCTAAACTAACCTAGCTAGCTAACGAAATCATTTAGGTTAAGTTCTAATTTTAACTCATCTAAACTAACCTAGCTATCTAACTAAATCAGTTAGGTTAAGTTCTAATTTTAACTTAGCTTAACTAACCTAGCTAGCTAACTAAATCAATTAGGTTAAGTTCTAATTTTAACTTAGCTTAACTAACCTAACCTAACTAAATAAATAAACTTAACTCATCTATACTAACCTAACCTTAGCTTAATATAGTATCAGATAGCTAAAATAACTTAGCATTCATGGGTCCTAGGATTAAATCTGATGCCATCACTAATAACATGGCTGAGACCTTTAATAGTTTTATAATCAATGCTAGAACCAAGCATTTGATTTACATGATGGAGGATATTAGGGTGGCACTTATGCAAAGATTATGTAATAAGAAGCAGTCAATGGAGAAGTTAAATGTGAAGATATGTCGTAGGATCCAAGCTATGCTTGATAAAGAGAAGGATAAGGCTGCTAATTGTGATGTGATGCCCTCCACAGAGCACATTTTTAATGTCAGATATTATCTTGATCAGCTCATTGTAAACTTAGATTCTAGGACTTGTACATGCATGTAGAAAATGGGATCTGCTTGGAGTGCCTTGTTGTCATGCAGTTGCATGTATATTCTTTTTGAATAAGGATGCAGAGCATTATGTAGATGAAGCTTATAGGAGAGAAGCATATTTGACAGCTTATGGGGGCTCTATACCACCTTGTGAGGGTGAACGTTTCTGGCCAAGAGTGGAGTGTGATCTAGATCCACCAAAAATAAAGGTTGGAATAGGGAGGCCAAGAAAAAACATGATAAGAGATCCCTTTGAAGATCCAAAGAAGCCCGGTGTTCTAACTAGGCATGGTATGCAAATGACTTGCACCCTATGTAATGAGAAGGGTCATAACAAGAGGGGCTGTCCTAGGAAAGATTATGGTGTACAACAACAACAACCTTCAACCAAAAAGCCAAGAGGGAGGTCAAAGAAACAAGCAACAACTACTGAACCACCTCCACAACCACAACCTTCTGCCAATCATCACTCTACTACTACTCAGCAACCCAACTTGGAAGGGGAGGCTGTAACACCCCGCCCAAACCGAACCCTTTTTATATTAATAAAACTCGTTTGAGGGGAAATCAACGAGGGTTCGATTCGGATGGAGCGTTACCGCCGCACTCAACTCCTTGGAATTAAGTGCAAGGCTAAGTAACCAAAACATATTCATTCCAAACTTAATTAAAATCATCCTTACAACCAAATTTAAAATAGTTCGTTAAGTACTAAATACTAAGTGTTTCAGAGTTCCAGCGGAAGCAAAATATTAAGCTAGGTGGATGACAACTTCTAGATGAACTCTCATAATTCCCCTCGATCACCCACCTGCAAATAATCATGGAAAAAGACAAGAGGGACAAGCTCCCAAAAATCAGATAAACTGAGTAATTCCAACTCCATCCCGTAAAATACTTAAGTTGAAATTACTTTGTGAAAATAATAGTTTAATAGAGTCGAAAGCATAGCACATATACATCTATAAATACAATTAATAGTCACATAAGTGCATACATATATATATGTAAGGTTAATAATCACATAATTTCAATTAATTCAATAATTAAGAATATTTTGACCGTTTAAGGAGAGGAAAGAGAACGCCAGTAAGCCAGGGACACCCTGTAACAACTTACTACAATAATGTGAGCCAGGGAAACCTGTAACAACTCACTGTGAGCCAGGGACACCCTGTGACAACTCACTAAAAGTAACATTGGCCATAAAACAGAGTCCCTAGTGTGCACACTCCTTCTAACTTGGAAACACATCAAGATAGAAGGAAGACAAATAACAGAAAAATCAGCATAGTAACAAAAGAACCTGTAGGTGGCCGCTGAACCTCCCATACAGGGCAACCTGTTCATCATTTCCTTCCTTTATTTCACTTTAAGTGATTTATAGTTTTTACTTCAAGTTATCACATATCACAATTTCACTTATACACATCGTACATTTAATTGAGAGTGAAAACCGTTACTCCAATTCCATAACTCATTTCATATATAGCTAATTCCGATAGCATATCCATATTCTCAACCATCACTTGGTTACATTAACTCATAACCATTTCCATATATTCATCACAATGTCAAGTTTCGTTTATAACTTCCATAATAATAATAACGATAATAATAATAACCATAATAATAATAATAATAATAATAACAAGATTTTAATTACTATTTTAAATCCCGTCATAATAGTCATTGTTATAGTCCATAATCTAAATTTCATATTCACGGTTCATGATGAAGATCCATTCTTGTCATCCATTCCATTACTCAAAATTCATACTTAAATTAATAATCATAATCCATAACCAATCCATATTCAAAATCCACATATTAAGTTTATTGTCACATAATCACATCATTAATTCACATAACCTCAAAGTTAAATCGTTTTATTTTACGGAACCTACTTGTGGATGAACATTGGTAATTACCTCTTGAAGCGTGCTTGAAACTAAATCACGAACGAATCAACACTCTTGGAAATCCTCGTCTACGCAATCGGAGTCTACAATTAAGTGAAATCTAAAATTAGTTTCCTAAATAACCCCCTTATGATTTTATAAATAAATAACTTAAACAATTTAATAACTTAAAGAAGCTCATTTTTTAAATAAGTTTATAAATCGAAGTTTAAGTTTCTCGAATTTATTTATAAATATCATTTTAAGTACTTAAATATTATTTCAACTTTAATATTTATTTAACTTAAACGTTATAAATTATTTAAATAAACATAGAAAATCAACTTCAATATTTTCCTTATTTTATTTTAGAAACATAGAAATATTTTTAAGTTATGAAAACATTAATAGTAATAATAAACTTAAAATGAAAGTTTTATTTTAATTAAACAAAACAACTAGCAAAGAAGGATGGGTCCTTTTAGAGTGTTGGGCTAAGTTGAAATTAAAAATCTGATTTGGGAAGGAGTAAGTTTGGGCTTTGGGTCAATTTAAATGAGTAAGGAGGCTTTGGGTCATTTTGGGTTTAATAAAAACAAAACATGAGGAGGAATAAAAGAAGAGAAGCAGTAGAAGAGGAAGGAAGGAAAAACAGAGGGGTGGGATGGCTGCCGAATTCCGGCGACCTTGGTGGCCACGGTGGGTGGCCGGCGTTGCGGCTGGGCTGGGCGGTCAAGGAGGGGTGGCCTTTTTTTGTGGTGGCTGGGCTGCGTTTGGGGCAGCAGCGAGTAAAGGGGGGGGGCTGCGCTGCTGCGTGGCGGCAGCGGCTGCCGCTGCTTGGCGGCGGCGGTGGTCGCTGCTGCTGCGCACGGTGGTGGCGGTGGTTCGGTCGACGGAGGGAGATTTGTGGTGGTTTAAGTGGTGGAGCTTGAGGTGGTGTTAATGGTGATTTTATTTTCTTAATTTTTTTCAAAACTAAAATCAGAAATTTAGAGGGGAGAAATAAGAGAGTGAAGCAAACCTTGAGTGATGTTTGCTTGATTATTTGAGTGGGTTGAGTTGGGTATTTATAGAAGAGGAAAAATCTGATTTTTTAGTTTGAATGGTCAAGCACCATTGATGAGGGTAGTATGGAGGTTGAAGAGGGATTGCTTGTTTGACTCAAGTGTGTAAGTGAATCAGATTTTTGAGTGGAAAAATCTGATTTCTTGCAAGTGGAAAAAATCTGATTTTGCAAGTGGGAGTTTATAGTTTGCTTGAGATTTTGGAGAAACCATTAATGGTTGTTGGGTGAAGGAGGAAGGTGATGATGAGGGTGATAAGAGCTTTGAGTTGGGTGATAAGTAATAAGTGATAAGTGATATGTGATAAGTAGTATAAGTGGTATGAGTAGGAATCAAGCTTTTAAAAAGTTGTACATCAAATTAGCTAAGTACATAAGATGTACATAAAATAACATTAAATTTCAAAATGTTTTTTTAAAATAATTTCAATATGAAATAATAACATTAATAATAGAAATAATATTATATCATTAAAATGATAAATGTTTTTCAAATAATTTAAAATAAATCGAAATAAATCAAAGAAAATTCAATAAAATTCATATTGAAACTTTTTTAATTAAAATAGAATAATATATTAATTTTTAAAAATTCGGGGTATTACAGAGGCAGAACGATTTTGGGTGGAGTAGGTGCAAGAGGAGGCTCCAATGCAAGAGGCAGAGGGAGGACTGGAGAAGCTGGTGGCAGAGGGAGGACTGGACAAGCTGGTGGCAAAGGAAAATACAAGAGGCAGGGGCAGAAGAGGAAATCAGGTATAAATGTAATTTACAGTTGGTTTTTGTTGTTTTTTTTACACTTGCATAACTTATTCAACTGAAAACTGATTTGTGTTAGTGTTTGTGTAGGTACCAGTTGGTGTTGGGGTTTACATTGACACTCAATCAAGTCAAGCTTCAACTGTTTTTAGCCCGACACAGTAGGAGGATGCTGCATTACTACAATTATTTTAGTTGGTGTACTAGCAAGTTTTCCTTTACAAAACAACAAAATTTGTAATAGATAATTTAGTATTTTAGTTGGTGTACTACAAAGTATGGATATTCAGATGTTAAAACATTTTTGCTTAACTTTTGGAAAGTATGGATATTTCGATGATTATCAATGAAGCTAGTACATTTTGGTGAAAATATGGTGTTTTATGTGTGTAACATTTTAGGTGTACATTTGAAGTCACTCATGGAAAATGATCAAAATGATGTTCGATTTCATTCATCAAAGTTCAAACCATACACTTTGGTAACCTAACCAATTAATACATAACTTAATAATCTAAATTCAATCAACTAAATACTACTTTTACTTAAGAATCAAAAAGATCAAAAAAATAAAATTTGCAAAAAATAGGGCAACCATCAATACCGTCAAACTATACTTCATAGTACACATTTTTAACTCTAAACCCTCTTTCTTCAATTGCTTCACCTCTGCTTCTAGTTTCTCAATCTTCTTCTTCAATTCCTTTATCTTATCTTCACTGAACTTTTGCAACATCTCCAATTCTGCTATTGTGGTATCCTTCTCGAGCAACTGAACTTGCAAATCTTCAACATCATCCACCAACTTAAACATGTCACACTTAGTGTTCTACAAATCGAAATTGATAAAAAATAGTTTTCCTTGTTTAGCAAAGTAAATTTTTTTTAAAGAATCTAATTAACTTACGGGTCAAAGCGGGCATCCATAAAATTTAGCACCGGGGGTGGATCCATTCTTCACGGTTCTGATCACGGCATCATTTCCACACTTGCACTTCACTTTTGGGTAGAAAACCCTAGCTGAATTCGAAGAATTCTCAGACCCACACAAGCTTTGTCTTCGCGATGACATGTTTAAGAGGGAGGGGAAAAAACGAAAAGGAGGAAGAAGGGAAGAAGAAGCAGAGTATGAAAGAGGGGAGAAGAAGCAGTTGGGTGGGTTTATAGCAGGTGGGAAAAAAATAAAGATTAATTGCAATATACCTAACGGATCTTTGGTTACCTGTTGGAACCTACTATTGCAGGTTAACATTTAAAAACACTTGTTAAAAGCTAAATTGAACATACTTACAGTTATTAACATTCAAAATTATGTGTTGGGATGCGTGAAACTCTATATGTAGTGATTAATAAAGAACGGAGGAAGTAGAACTTTTATCATAGGACTCTTTAATCATAAAATTCAAAACACAGGAAAGTAACGGTGATATCGTACAAGCCATTGTTATGTGGTTCGAATTTAGATGACGTTTAGTCATATTAATAATTCTTTGGATCGGGCCTACTGTGGGCATACCTCAAGACTGAATAGTACTCCCTCCGTTTCTCAATAATTGTTACGCTTTCCTTTTTAATACGTTTCACAAAAATTGTTACACTTTACTTTTACCAATTTGGGATATATGGCCCCACCAATTTTGTATTCTTTATACTCTCCTAAAGTTAATTTTTTATTCTTTATTCTCTCTCCTAAGTTACTTTTTCCTATCATTGTCATGCTTTTATACCCACTTCCTTGGTTCTTGTGTTTCTGTAAGTGTAACGATTTTTAGGAAACGGAGGGAGTATTATACACGTAAGAATAGTTGGGTCATTATTTCAGCCCTACAATGGCTACAGCACGCAGGACCCAAGCCATGTAAACACAGAATACCTGCGCAACACTTCAAGCAAAGTCCAGACTTCGGTATTGGACCTTGGGCCTAATTTTAAATTTGAAGTTGACTTCAATTCAGTTCAAGTTTGGAGTAGTTTAATTCAGTAAAATAAATATATCAGGGATACTAGCCCACTAAGTCATGCCAAGACAGTATGTATAAGTACGTACTTTCTCTATTCCATACAGATTGTAACATAGAGAGTTTCACACCCTTCCTATTAACAGGGCCTTCCTGGCTAAGCTAGCATGGAAAGTCCTTTCTGATCCTGAGAATCTATGGGCCACTATAGTTCGCCAGAAATATTTGAAAAATCGCTCCCTGTTCCAATACACGCCAAAACCGTCCCACTCCACCATGTGGAGGAAAATCATGGAACAACGGGACATTATGAGAAAAGGAATTCGATAGAAAATAGAGGATGGTTCAACCATTTTGTTCTGGTTAGATAATTGGTTAACCAACCAATCTCTTTTCGAACTTCTAAAACCCGTTCCTAATACAATAAATACTGATTTATGCTTGGACGCCTTCAACACCAATGATAAACATTGGGACTTCGAAAAGTTAGGTACAATATTACCTCACACTCTAATAGCACAAGTACGTGGAATAACTCTTACTAAAAATATTGATATGGATACACCCATTTGGGGTATGTCTTCCCATGGAGATTTCACGGTCAAATAAGCAAACTGGTTGGCACATAACATCAATCCTGACACCCCCAACTGGGAATTTCGTCAGATATGGAAAGTTCATTTACCTCCAAAGCTCCAGATCTTCATATGACAGGTTTTACATAATGCGATCAGCGTGCGTGCTATTCTGTTTAAAAGACAGATTATCCCTATTGAAACATGCTCTATTTGTGATGTTTTGTGTCCACAAATAATAAACCATCTCTTTCTTAATTGCCACAAGGTGGCAACCTTAAGGGCACTTACACAGGTGAAAGATTAGTTGGGCTGCTCTTTTGACAACCTAACTTTCAAAGAGCTTTTTAGAAAGCACTTAAAGGATAAAGGTTTGGCTGTAAAACTCATCTTTCTTTTATGGAACATCTGGAAGGATCGGAATGATATTGTCTTCAACAACACAACTTTCAACGTACATAGGATATACCATCGTGTAAGATTACTATCCCACGAATGGAAGATGCGACTCCACTACGACGAATTCGCTTTGTCCCCTTCCCATTTGGATTCCCCCACCCCCTATTTTCCTAAAAAGGCGACTCCTCATTCCATCTTTGTCAATTGGTCCCCCCCTCCTGTGGGCTTCATAAAATTCAATTTCGATGGCGCCGTCAAGCAAAGCAACGCAGCAGGAGGGTTTATCATAAGAAATCACGAAGGTACGGTCCTAGCAGCTGAAGCCCACAACTTAGGCAACACGTCAGTTCTTTCAGCTGAAGCTACGACGCTTCATAGGGGTGTTCTTAGAGCCCTTACGTTCCCAGATTCTTCTATTTTGATCGAAGGCGACAATTTGCCGGTTATAAACGCAACGAATGGTGTTTGGTCCACTCCGTGGCAGATTGATAATATTATTGAAGATACAAAAATCAACCTTATAGCATTCCAAGAGTTTCAGATCGCACATGTGTTCAGAGAAGCAAACCAAGCAGCAGACTGGATTGCTAATGCGGGTCATTTAGCGGTAGACTCTTTTTGTATTACGGACTAGCATGGTTCAAATCTGTCAAAAATACTTTGTAACGATATGTTAGGAACTCCCCTCGAGCGGAGGGTTTCCTAACTATCTCTCTTTTTCTCCTTACCTTTATAAAAAAAAAAGACGAAATCAATAAGATAATGACTATATTTATCTTTGCGATGAATCATAATAGAAGTTTAAAACGGAGTGTGTAAATAGTTTGAAATTCCAAATGTTGCACTTACTACGGAATATATAGAACAAAGGGAGTATATATTAGATGCTCCATAAAAATGTAGTTTTCCTACTTTTCCTTCCCTTCTTTTATCTTTTTTTTTACGCACTTTTTTCTCCTTTTTAACGTTCTAAAGTGAAATTACTCACAAGATTCTACAAAAATTGACCAAAATGTGTGAAAGAATTATATTCGTTTGTCCAACGTAATTATTGTCATAGATTGTTTAAATATTCACTTCAGTCCCTTTTGTTCATCCGGATTGTTTATTTGATAGTCTTTTGTATATATTCTGTCCATCAAATTCAATACATATGCATTAATACTTTTTATTAACTTGAACTGTACATCGAAACCAATCTAACAAGGTTCTACATATTATTATATATATATACGTGAGTGAACCATCCTCTATTAACGACAAAAGGTTACAATTTAAAATTTCAAACATGGTAAATCTTATTTGTCTTATCTACTAAACGCGAGTCGTGACTAACATAGTGTGGTCTATGGTTTATGGCGCGTTATTGGACGAGGTAGTCCATAGGGCCAGGCAGCCAGGGTAGTCGTGTTGGGTCGATATTTAACACTTGAATATATAAATCTCACACACATGTGACATGATCCCTTAATCTTCTCTTTTATCAATTTGAACTAGCCCTTGGACTACTTTGTGTGTAACCTCGTGAAAACAACCACAGATAATATCTTCTTATGAGTTTTGCAGAATCAAGTAATCTACCAGCCAATAACAATTTTTTAATTATAAGATGAGCAACGAGGATGAAGACACCATTAATGTTTCAATTTTCAATTATATAAGAAGTTAATCTTATCTCTTGGGAAGCTAAGCCAAGAGGTCAATAAGATTACAAGAATTAAAAGATTTTATGTGATATGCTCACATAAAATCATAGAATATAGTGTAGAACTTCTTGTTCTTACACTTAGCTCTTCTTGAGTTTTGAACTATTAAGAGAAAAACTGAGAGAGAAAAGAGAGAGTAACTCTTTTATTAATCTTGAGAGAAAGTAAATAAATGAATTACAATATAGCATGAGAGGTTCTATTTATAGTAGATTACAATTAGCAAACTAAAGCTAAATCCTCTCTCAGAGGTTGTTAGAATCTGTTAACTTCTAACAAAACTTTTGAGCTAACTATAGCTAAGTAACTCTTTATCACAACTTGTCTCTCTTGGCTTCTTTACAAATTAGTCGAGTCTTCAAGTTGCTGCATTGTTGTTGCTGTATGTTGGCTGCATACATATATCAACCCCCCCCCAAGCTAGAAGGTGATTGAGAATCAATCATGCCTAGCTTGGACAGTAGCTTAGAATGTTGAGGAGAAGGTAAAGCTTTGGTAAGGATATCTACAAGTTAATCTTGAGTAGGAAGATAAGAGAGCTCAATCAATCCTTCTAAGACCTTATCTCTAGTAAAATGGCAGTCTAGTTCAATATGCTTTGTTCTTTCATGAAACACTGGTTTTTTCAATGTGTATGAATCACAATTGAGTGTGATTGGGATGAGATCATTAACACAAAAATCAGCAAGAAGTCTAACCATCCATGTAACTTCAGATGCTTCTGCTGCCATTGCCCTATACTCAGCTTCACTAGATGACCTAGAAATAGTCCCTTGTTTTTTAGATTTCCAAGAAATAGGGGAATTGCCCAAGAGCAAGACATATCCAGTTACAGATCTTCTAGTGTTGGGGCATGATGCCCAATTTGAATCAGAATAAGCTTTCAAAGTAAGATGAGGGGAAGCTTTGAGTAAAATACCTTGCCCTAAAGTATGAGCAATATATCTGAGAACGTGAACTAAAGCTTGTTGGTGAGAAACTCTAGGTTGATGTAGAAATTGACTTAGAGTTTGGACAACAAAAGATAAATCTGGCCTGGTATGAGTTAGAAAATTTAGTTTGCCAACTAAACTTCTATATTGCATAGGATCAGGGTAAAAGTCACCTTCATCTTGTAATAACTTAAGGTTAATTGGGAGAGGTGTCTTGGCAGTTTTGGAGAGATCAAAAGGACAATCTTGTAAGAGCTCTTTGGTGAATTTTTTCTGAGTGAGAATGATGCCAGTAGTGAGATGGCTAACTTCTATACCAAGAAAGTAATTCAATTGACCAAGATCCTTAATGCTGAATACTTTATGAAGGTGTGATTTGAGAGAGGCTATACTGAGTTCATCTGTGCCGGTGAGGATGATGTCATCAACATAAACAACTGCCACTGTAATATGTTGATCATGATGTTTAATAAATAAAGAGTAGTCATTCTTGGACTGAACAAAGCCCATGGTTTGCAATTCGGCATTTAACCTTGCAAACCATTGTCTAGAGGCCTGTTTAAGGCCATACAAGGATTTTTTAAAGAGACAAACATGATTATGAGGATTTGGTACTCCTTCAGGCACTTTCATATATACTTCTTCATTAAGCTCTCCATGAAGGAATGCATTGTTGATGTCTAGTTGATGTAATGGCCATTTCTTACTAGCTGCCACAGCCAATATACATCTAACAGTTGACATTTTCACAACAGGTGAAAAAGTCTCTTTGTAATCAATGCCAATTTTTTGAGTGATTCCCTTAGCTACTAGCCTGGCTTTTAGTCTTTCTAGACTCCCATCTTTCTGTAATTTGGCCTTATAAACCCACTTGCACCCTATTGCTTTCTTTCCTTTTGGCAAAGGAACCAAATCCCAAGTTCCAGTTGATTCCAAGGCTGAGATTTCTTTCTACATAGCTTCAGTCCAACCTATGTCTTGAGAAGCTTCTCAATAGCTTGTTGGTTCAATTTATTGGCTAAAAGTACCAATGAGAGCTTTGTGTGATAAAGGCAAGGAGTCAAATTGCACTATATTGCACCAGTGATTAGATTTATAGCTACAAACATAGTTGTCTAGATTAGAAGGGGCTTTCTTTGCTCTAGCTGATTGTTTTGGAGGTGGGTGATGTGTTTCTGTAGGGTGTATATCATTGTGAGTAGGAATGGGTGAATAAGACTGAGATATAGGAGAAGAAGGTTGAGATATGATAGGTGAACTGATATCTAAGGTAGATTGTAGAGGTGAAACTGTGTTAGATGGTGTTTGATTGGAAGTAGGGTGTGTATCTGAAACTGGTGTTTGGTGGGACATCTCAAAAAGTATATTGATATCTAGATTTGTATCAGAAGGTAGAAAAATAGGATTGGTCTAGTTTGGATTGGCTTTATGATGAAAAGGTAAATGTTTCTCATGAAAAATCATATCTCTTGAGATGATGATTTTATGAGTTGCCAAATTGAGTAACTTATAAGCTTTTTAACCACCAGGATATCCCAAAAAAATACAAGGATCAGCTCTAGGGTCAAATTTTGACGTATGAGCTTTGATTGTTGAAGCAAAACATAAGCAACCAAATACCTTTAAATGATCAAGATTAGGTAATCTTTTGAAAAGTTTCTCATATGGAGTTTGAAACTTCAGAACACTTAAAGGCATTCTGTTAGTGAGGTGTGCAGCACACAATAAACACTCTCCCCAATATCTAGCTGGCACTTTGGATTGAAAGAATAGAGCTCTGGTTGTCTCTGGAGTATTTGTGCAGCTCTTTTGTTGTACAATACCTTTGGCTTTGTTTCACTACAAGAAAAACAAGTTTGTGCATCGAAAAATTTCGTCGCCCTACATATTGTTTTCGTTGCACAAACCTTTGGGCAACGAATTTAAGTTCGAGGTAGGCTCGTGGCCCAAATAGGGTCGCCCAAACCGTTTTGTGCCACCACATGCGAGTTTGTTGCCCAAAACAAGTTTTGTGCAACGGCATCCTAATTCCTCGCCCAAACCCTCTTTAGTGCCACGAGATTTAGGGTCTGTAAAGCAACAAATTCCTGTTGCCCAAACCAAAAGAATGGGCAACAACGTTCAATTCATTGCCCATAAGGTCTTTGGAAACAACCTCCTCACAATCCGATTCTAAGTAATTTTGATGCCCTATACATATTGTGCAACGATCCAAGCTATTGCCCAAACTCATTGTTCATACCAAAACATAAATAGATTGGCAACGAAGTATTCGTTGTCTCAAACTCGTTGTTTGACCCCTGTTTGTCTTTCACAATAACATTTATATATCTGCATCAGTTTCAATGCTCGCTAAAATACGACGAATATATAACTTGATATAAAGAGTTGAAATCAAATTTCAAATACTTGATGATAATGTATGTCTTACAAAAAAAAGAGGCTAACTAAAATAAAAGTATCCACAACACCAATCAATAATAAACTATTATAAACTTTTATAAGTCAATTGGCCTAACAAATCCTACTAGCTTAATCACGAGCTCAATCACGAAGAGAAGAACACCTTCATCATTATAAATTATCCTCCACCGTTAGCCGTTTTCCTGTCAAAGTAAAAAAAACAAAATAAAGATCCAAATTAGATACAAAAGTGAAGAGCTAAATGACTCCCGCAAAAATACAAAAAACGCCCACAATCAATGAAGTAAAATACCAATTTAACGTTTATAAAATAACCTCATTCAAAGGTGAAACGCCGAATTATTCTAAAAGGTTCAAAACCCATACATTTCAGACATCAAAAACCAAAAGAAATTGTATTGATCAAACATCAACTGCACCAAATTCTTGATTTGTTTCCCAGAATTCACATACTGGTAGCACATGAGGTGTATTTGAGAAAGAAATTCAGTAAGTTGATACAAAAAATATCGGGGCATTATAAGAGAATGATCATGTTCAAGTCCGAGACAATGAAAATATGGGGTGCAAGTGAAACCTCTAGCCTATTGTATACTTTCACAAAGTAATATAACAGTCCAATTGAGAGAGTTCTATTCCCTAACAAATTATCAAGAAGTGAAGCAGCAAGCAAGCCAAAAAATTAAACCAAAGCCTTTAGGCCATTACATCTAACCTAACCCGGTAAAAAAGAGGCTGTTACTCACACTTACAGTGCAGGGAGAGGTTAGAATTGCAGTAGCAGGGGGCAGTAGCAGTAGCAGGGGGAGAGGTTAGAAGGGGGCAGTGCAGGGGGCAGTGGGTGGGGTAGTTCACAGGTAGCAGTAGTAGTAGCAGAATTGCAGGGGGCAGTGGGTGAGCCATAAATAGATTTCAAAGACATAAATAGATTTCATTTACAGAAATATATCACCGAGCAAAAAACAGAAGTCCAGTAACAATACATAACATTTCTAACAAATTAAACTTACTGAAATGGAGATCCCTAAACAGAAAAGAAACACATGGCTAAGTCACCCTAGAAAGCATATTACCAATTCGTAATTCGTAAACCATCGCAAATACAGTACAGGTCAGGGACAGGCTCTATAAGCATGAAGTATGCACCTCTGCTATATGTGTTGTCTCTGTGAAGCTGTTGTGGAGTCTCACCAACACATCTATGCTAAGAAGATTTCTAAGGCAACTAAGTAAGCCACTGTAACCGCATAATGAAGAGATTTAAGTCATACACAACAAAGAGTGGTTACATAACGTTCAAATCACATATGTAAAAAGATAGTGAAGATTGCATACATTTGAATGCATGAGGTGTTGAGCATAGGAAGCAAGTATTACCTCATCACCGCAAACATCTTCTGCATTTCTTCTCTTAGCTCTTCTTTTAGGTGCTTATCCCTTTTGATAGATTCAACTTTCAATTTAGAAACAGAAGCTCGCAGCTCATCGTTTGAAGCTCTAAGCTCCTCATTGGATGTCCTAAGCTCCTCGTTAGACGCCTTAAGTGTGTCAATTTGACTAGTATGTGCAGCCTCTCGCTCAATGGCATCATCCTTCAATAGTTGAATTTCCTTAGAAAGTTGCAGTCTTACTTCATTGTGATCTCCTTCAGTTCTATTTTTTTGGTGGTCGTGCTCCAGGACCAAGTCCTCTCACATATCCGCACTTGGGCTTCATAACTTCAATGTAGGCAGCTTTTACACTCAGTGTATCCTCGCCATGCTTCTCTATTTCAGATTGATGGAGTTTTTTAAACTCTTCGTACTTCTTTTCAGCTTCGGGTTCCCAACCGGTGTTTTTATGTCTAGCATATAAAATTAGACACGACATTAGAGCCACAAAATGAATTATAAACTAATCACCAAAACCTACTTGCACTTAATAAAAGAAATTACTTTTTAGTCTTCTCAAATAATTTGACGTATAAGGGATCCTGTTGTTCTTCGAGTATGTTAGATAATCCTTCAGCACCATCTTGAGATGGTTGGATTCATGGCTCATCTAGCATGAAAAGGAAAGTCATTACATATTCTACTCTAAAAGGGAAGAACTCCTAATCACAAGGAATAATAAAGAATTAAAAAAATACGCACCAAATCATAGAAAATTCTTGCTGTTGATCTTGAACCATTTGCTGGCGTTTCAGTTAGGGCGAGCCTATTGGATGAGTTGACTTGACTAATATACTACAATCACATTGTATTTATGGTTAAAGTAAAAAAGAAATTTCTTCAAATAATAAGCACACATAAATCGACAAGAGTATATTACCTTCTGCCTTAAACTACCCCAATGCTCAACCACCAACCATGTCCATTGATCTTTATCAATAGTGTCTGGCCTACTATTAAGTGCTTCTGCTATTGATTTATTTTTAAAGTGCTTATCTTTCAGCCTAAATCGCCAATCTTTATACAGACTCATGCATTGCTCACGCAATGGTACAATCACATCAGCACCACCAACTCTTTGGGGTAAATCGTATTTTCCCTACGAAACAAAGATCATATCAATATAAGATGCAAAACTTACATAAACAAACCAGTATATCATCTTAATAATGGCTTACCATAATCTTGTTAAACAGCCTTTGCTGCACATCTGAATCCATTTCTGCCCAGTTCCTGTTATGTGAAAATAAAATTCATGAGACATCTTGTATCTTTGAAAATCAAAGGGTACACAACGTAAGTCACAAAACAAAGTAAAAACATACGCAATATTCAGGGGACAAAACTCCTGCACCCAATTGCTACAATCACATATGAACTCGTCCGCTTTTGCACCGACGGCACGTCCAAGCTCATCCATGAATTCTATCTTAATTTTTTCTTCAGGATTCCTGTTTCTGGAAGCATATTTCAAGCCTCTAGTTGGACCACGCCTCTTCCGATCAGGATATTTGAGACGAAGCTCAGCTTGATCAAGCCTTCTTTTCTCTCGATAAGTCAGATTTGGTGGTGGTGGTGGTGGTGGTGGTGGAGTCACATCTACTTGTTGAATTTGTTGAGATGATGGTGTAGTTGTCATTGTTGTTGTATAACAAGTACTATAAACTGCAGCAGATCAGGGAGTAAATCAATTATGCGCTATTGCAGTAATATATACTAGAAGATAGAAGCATAATTGATCTTACAGTTAACATAATTGATATGTTGCGCGCATAATTGATCTTACAGTTAATATGAGTAGAAGATAGCGGGCTGTTAAACTTACGAGGGCTGTTTAGTTCAACAATGTGCAGACCAATTTTTTGTTAAACTTACGACGCTGTCTAAGACCAATTTTTTGTTCAGCACATATACAAGCGTTATATATGTACATATTTCTAAACGTTGTATATAAGATTAGATATGGTGTATATAACAGTTACCATCTTATATAGTAAGCAAATAAAGTTGATACCTTGATTTTCATATACAACATTAACAATGCTATGTAGTATATGTTGATTATGTATGACCTTTATAAACTTTTAGGACTCAAAAATTGTTGTCGAATAACCTATGTTTGCGGAACAAAATATATTCAGTAACTTGAGGAACTATGTATTTCTCTTGAGGAACTATGTACTTCTCTTGAACTCAAAGTCTCAACCCGTTATACCTACTGATCTGTTTCAGATTTTTACTCTACTATTCTATCATTATAAAAGTTAAAGAAACCTCCTAATTAATCCAACTGTCGAAGCTTCAAATTATAGACATACCTGGAAAGTGAAGCAGATCTGGGTCTCCAATCTCAAACTTGCTCCTTCTCTTCTCATAGATCAGTGATCCTCCGTATTCATTCTCCTCCAGAATGATGTGCTCAGGGGTGGTAACAATAGGAGGGTCATTAATGGGTTCGAAAAAAATGGTGACATTTAAACCAGTGACTCCATTTTTGTTCCTTGTAGAGACTTTGATCGTGTCATCACCATAAAAGTTTTTGTCCCTATCCAACACAAAAAAAACACGTTTTTCATAAGCACCAAATCCACCAGAACCAACTAGAAAATTTAGGTGAATGAAACAGAAAGCACTTCAGATCAAACGACTTAAATCCATCAGAACCAACTAAATACAGTATGGGATTAAGAAAGATTGTAAAGAAGCATCGAGATCAGTAACTTATGTTAATTGATCTTACAGATAGCAGGCTAGAGCATAGAAGATGCAGGGCAGAGCATAATTTAGAGATAACATTTGTTAATTGCAAAAACTATAATCTGAAAAATGTCAAGTGCAAGTACAGTACCTGTTTTAAGATCCCTAGTTCGGCTTCATCTATAATTGAATGCTACAGTGGTGAACTGGTTTGGTATGTATGATATTAGAGAATATCGAAACCAAACAGTTCGTAGTTTTACTAGCTACTGTATCAAGCTTGTATATTCCATTCCCTACTAATGTTGCGATATTAACTAGCTCTGTGGCCTTAGTTGTCGCCTTCACATTTCTAAATACTTTGTCAAATCATTTCAGCTGACAAAAAGAGAGCCACAAACATATATCAATCAAATAACACTAAACCCAAAAGGGTACGACAACACTAATTCCACAGCATTAAATCTTCGCGGCAGTTCGTAAGATATCTTGTATTGTTTTATATGCATGTGATGAGGTCAACAGTGTTTTCTGACTTTTGAGCTGATTAATGTGTTTTGGTATTTAGTGGGGGAGGTTGTGTTTTTACAAGATCTGATTTTATGGTAGAAGTTATTACAATCGGACTCTTCATTTTAGTTCAAGTACCTGTTTCGGACCCTCAACACGTTAGGTTTGGAACCATGGTGTATGGATACTTCGACAATTTATTTTGGAAATCGAAGGAAATTTTCTATTTAAAATGGACGAGCTAGACACATGGACATGTATTAGTATCCGACATGGATGCCCGAGTCTGAGCAACAAACTATGTATATATGCTAATTTGTTAGGAGTATGATATTTTTTGTGGGTTGGATGAGGATCTTATGGAAAGTTCAGATAAGTTGTTGGGTGGAAATAGAAGTGGGACCTCTGCAAATATGCACCCTAAATAAGATCTGGGGGGTGGGGGTTACTGGTTTTAAAGGGGTCATATTGGCTTCTGGGTAGCTGTCTCAAGTTTGGAATCTTTCAGAAGGTATTTATCAGTCTGTAGTGCTAGTTTGTGTTGTGGGTGAGAACTTTTATGTTGGTAGAGAATAGGAGAATAAAGATGATTGTGGAAGGTTACTTCCAATGATTGGTTTGATAAAGTCTATGTTGCTGATTCTGCAGAACCCTGCTTAAACTTGGTCATATGACCTAGCTGTCTATATGCACACCTGTTATAAAGAAGGAAGCAGAAGTTGTTACTGCATAATCAGAGCCATAGTAGTATATCAGTAGCATCTAGCAGCCAGCAACTACACCAGATCATTATCGACAGCTAGCACATAAAAAATATTAAAACCGCAGAAAAAATACAATAAAAGTCAAAACATCCCTTTAAAGTGTAAAGTGTATGCACATGCATCATAAAGATAATATCCATCACTAACTAACAAAGCTCTACGTGTTCCTCCTCCTAGGACAGCTACGAATCTTCCAATACTGCCATCATTAAAAAAATCAAAAGTATATTCAGTTAAAGCTAAGATTCATATATATATATAAATTTTTTGTAAATTATCTACATTAAATTGTACCGGTTTTCATTCGTCATGTCCATCCATTGAAGTATCACTTTCTAATCCATCATCTTCAATATCACTATAGAATTCATGAATGCTAGATTCACTATCAAACTCCTCGTCTTCTTCGTCTTCTCCATCTTCCTTATCTTCTTCTTCGTCCTCATTTTCTTCATCTACTTCGTTAATATGATAAGTTTCTTGTAACACTTCAGCGTCAAATACCCCAGGTTCAACATCATTTCTAACTACGGAAATCTCATCTTCATCCGGCATGTTTCCAAGGTCTATTACCTTCGTGGGCACACTATCCCATACTGCTTCATTTTGTTCCGTATCTTCATCATTTGGGAAATCAAAAAAATTCCTTGGATTTGCCTTAATAACAAATCTCCATTGTGGTTCATTATGAGAGGGTACATAGAAAACTTGCTCAATTTGAGATACTAGTGCAAAAGGTTCATTGGTTTTCAACCTACGCGTAAAATTGACAAGTACAGCTCCAAGCTTGTCCTTTTTAATACCTCTTCCCTCATTATATACATCAAACCAATCACACCTAAACAACACTACCTTAGGACTCATTCGATTTTTCAACGTATCATACTCTAGTACAACAACCTCTTCTAATAAACCATAAAAATCTTTCTCTCCACTTTTCTCATCCCCTTTCACAATCACACCACTATTTTGAGTTTTTCGATTTCTTTGACGCTTCTTAGTGTGAAATCGAAAACCGTTAATGATATACCCGTTATAAGTGACAACTCTCTTCATCGGACCTCGGGCTAGACACATCAACTCTTCTATTACTCTATCATCCCCATCATTCCAAAGTTGTATAATCTATTATTAAAAAAAAATGGAGGGAAAAGAATTAAATATTTGTTAGATTTTAATACTTGATATGAAAAAGATAATTCAATCACTTACTTTATCCTCAAACCATTCGCAAAAGCCCGACTTATTAGGGTCTGTATCTCTTTCATACTGACTATAGAATAAAAAGTACTTAATTAGTAAAAATACATAATAAATATCATGTATATTTAAGTTCTTTCGATAACACTTACTCGAAGAAAGATTCTACTTCATCACAATTTTTCAAAACAAAGAGTCGAGCTTCTCTCCATTCATCAATAGTTAATTTCTTGAGATTTGTCTTCCCCAATGGCTTGCCAAATATAGAAAAAACAGACAGACTATGAGGATGTGGATGGTCACTATCCTCATTTCGATCTAGACGATTAAATTGTGTCTCAATCTTAGATAAATATCGAGAACAAAATGTCATACATTCAGCTTCAAGATATCCATTTGCAATTGATGCTTCAGGATGAGCTTTATTACGCACAAAGGATCTGAATGTTCGCATTGCCCTAAGATATGGAAAGTTAGTATACTTGAATTTAGAGATAGCTATAGATAATAAGTTTGAAATTCATGTTACCTTTCAAAACGGTACATCCAACGATAATGCACAGGCCCGGCCAACTTTGCTTCAGTAGCTAGGTGTATGGGAAGATGTATCATCACATCAAAAAAAACCTGGAATGAAAATACGCTCTAGTTTGCATAATGTGATTGCTATATTTGCTTCCATTTTCTCTAGATCATCTACCTTCAAAGTTTTAGAGCATAATTGCTTGAAAAACAAACTAAGCTCTCTCAAAGGCTCCAGGACCCTTTCATCTAATACACCTTGAAAAGCTGGTGTAAGCAAATCTTGCATGAAAACATGAAAATCGTGAGATTTCATTCCCATAATCTTCCCATCTTGCAAGGAAGCACACCGTGAAATATTCGAGGAGTATCCATCTGGAAAAGCCAATTTTGATAGAAAGAGAACTATCTTCCTCCTTTCATTTAATGTCAGATTGTAAGGTGCTTTTGGAATTTGATATTTATCCCCAACTAACTTTGGTCTTAGTTCATCATGCATTTTCATTGCTTCTAAGTCCCACCGAGCATTTAAAGTATCCTTGTTCTTTCCTGGTAAGTCAAGCAGTGTGCCTAATATGCTTTCACAAACGTTTTTTTCAACATGCATGACATCCAAGTTGTGTCTTATCAAAAGATGTCTCCAATAAGGCAATTGGAAGAAAACACTTATCTTTTTCCATTGATGAACCATATATCGATCACCTTTCTTACGTTTTCCTGTATTTTTTTATACAAATTCCACATTTGAGTATCCACTTAGTTGATCCAAAATATCATATCCCGTAAGTGGCTTTGGAGGAGGACCCCTTTCTACCTTTCTACCAAACGAACTCCTATTAAGTCTCCATTTGTGATCAGGTTCTAAAAATCTTCGATGACCCATGTAACACCATTTGTGACCATGACGCAACTTCTGAGATTGTGTATCTTTATGGCAATTAGGACAAGCAAGAACCCCTTTGGTGCTCCACCCAGACAAATTGGCATATGCGGGAAAGTCATTAATTGTCCACAACAGTGCTGCCCGCATATTAAAAGTCTCCTTGGTGTGGGAATCAAAAGTTTTTACCCCAGTATCCCATAATTCCTTAAGTTCATCTATCAAAGGTTGCAAAAACACATCGATATCATTGCCAGGCGATTTAGGTCTGGGAATCAATAAAGACAAAAACATATTGTCACTCTTCATACACATCCACGGTGGTAAATTGTAAGGCACCAACATTACCGGCCATATGCTATATCTGCTACTCATGTTAGCCCCGGGATTAAACCCGTCGCTAGCTAAACCTAATCGTACATTACGTGCATCGAGAGCAAAGTCGGTGTCAAAATCATCTAAAGTTTTCCATGCTTTGGAATCTCTTGGATGTTTCATAATCCCATCATCTTCTCCACACACTTCCTTCTTATGCCATCGCATATGACTTGCTAATTTTGAAGACATAAACATTCTTTGGAGCCTCGGAATTAATGGAAAATGACGCAAGATTAATTGAGGTACTCGTGTTTTCTTCTTGTCATCTTCATCATCATCTGAAAGCTCATCACCTTGATTAACTTTCTCCTTCCATCTAGGGGCCAAACATTTAGGACATCGAACTTCATCTGCATACTCTTTTCGAAACAAAACACAATGGTTGACACACGCATCAATCTTAACATAGTCGAGTCCTAATGCCTTTCTATACTTTTTGGCTTCATAAGAACTTGAAGGGAAACTTTTGTCATAATTAAAGGCCCTGTGTAGTGTGTTCAATAACATCGTAAAAGACTTATCGCTCCACTTGTTGCTAACTTTAATGTGCAACAAAGTGACAAGAAACTCTAGTCTCTTGAATGTCTTACACCCTGGATATAACTCAGCTTCTATATCTTCCATCAACTTTAAGAACTCCTTAGGGATTTCACCATTACCACTACTTGAAGCAAGTTCCCCGCTTATCTCATTACCATCTAAGACACCAGTTGTAGAATTCCATACATTAGTCGCGTCATAAACTAATGGAGCCATGTCATCAAAGGGCATTTCATCATCCTCACTATTTGAAACCTCCCCCGTATATCCCTCTTCACTACTATCTGTTTTCTCCTCCTTTTCTCCATGACTAAACCATGGGTTATAGTTACGATCTATGCCATATACTAATAAGTGACATTTCATGCTTTTACGATCTTGGGATATAGCTAGTCTACAATTCAAACAAGGACATTTCAACACGGTATCAATAGTCTTTTCTCTAAACGCAAAATCGAGAAACTCATTAACACCATCTACGTACTGTGGTTTTTGCCTATCCTTTAACCCATTGTGAGCCATCCAACTTCGATCTCTACTCATTCTAAGTAAAAGAAAAAAAAAAAAATTTAGCACATGGGTTTTTAAATGATACAGTCAACTCATTTATATATAGTCAACTCACTTATAACAAAGATACTAGTAAAAATAAACAAAATGAGAAGGGCTGCTCTCATTAGAGTTGGGAGACTGTAAAATATTATATTTACTCCAATGTTATCATTTTTCTTAATATACCACTACAGTTCTTTTGGAATATACTTAATGCATTTAACGTCTATACTTCAATTCCTTAGAATATAGAGATAGAGAGACTTAATTGCCGAAATAGTGATGGTGCAAGTAATTTGTAACTTTTAAAATTGGGAAATGGTGCAAGTATAAAAAAACACGGAGGAAGTATAAAAACTAGGTAGGGAATTGAATCCCCACACATGTTCACGTACCGCAAGTGAGATCAAACCAGCATTTAACTTTCAACGACATGCTTAAATTGCTATTTTCACTACAAAATCTCACAACAATGATTACAGAAGCAAAACTCACCCAGCATCATGTATTTCATGTATTTCTTTCTGGAATCCAGGTAGCTATAATTCTATTCAAATTATTCCAATACTTTGGCACAAACCCTAGGTTGTTCAATTTCTTAGCATGTCATTACCAATTGCACAGCAAAACTCAAAACTCATACAAGTACACCATAAGTTAAGCATTATCATAATATTTCCAGTAGCTAGTTTCAACATGTGCCATAGCACTGAAAGCCACAAGTTAGAAAGCCCCGCCCCACCTCATTTGTCCTCCTCCCTCATTCTCCACCTCATTTCTCCATTCTACCATGTTAAATTCATCCCGAACTATGTACTTACTACCTTACAATCCAATTGTCAGATACTTCATGCTAATATTCGTTTGTAAAATTAAGAACTTGAATCATTGAATAAGAAAAGAAATTAAATTTGATGAAGGGTAATCTATGCATAGTCATTCCAGGTCCAATTGACAATAAGTTCTTTCAAAATCCCTCTGTTAGAAGTGTTCCCGAAGATGTTCTGTCTCTCTAGTTTTGAATCACCTTCCCTACTCTTATTACTACTGGCTTCAAGAAAACCTAATCATACACATTCTGACCTGAAAACTCCTTCTAGCTCCTTTTGTTATTGCTGATACAAGAACTAACAAAGTTTCTAAATCTAAGTTTATTAAGGCCTTATAACAGTTGCTATATATATGAGGGTATAAAGTATTAAAAAAAAAGCTGAACACATAAAGTCAACAACATAATTCGGCTTGGGTATGAAATTGAAAAAATCAATTGAAAAAATTGGGAGATTTACACAAAAACAATTAGGAATATGAATTAGAAGAGGATACCTGAACCACCGAATAGAGTGACGATGGTTCTGGGATCGCAATGCTCGAATTCGGCTTGTGTTGTCTTAGCACCGAAACGTCAGGGAGACAAGCAACAACAATAACTCAATACCACCGGAGAAGGCGAAACCACCGGAATCTCAAACGCACGAACTGAAGGCACTCTGCATCCACAGTAACCAGCACTATCATCACTCGATATCAATGAAACTTAAATAACAGCAAAGCATAAACCAATACTAAATTCAACACAATATACAAAGGAGAAATCAATTCAATTCTCACAGAACAATTGTGCTACCGTCGCCAAAGCAGAGAGAAGATTGTATGTGAGGAAGCGAATTTGAAGAGAGAGTTGAGGGAGAATTGTTATTGCCTTCAATACCTACTGGACGACGAGCATCAGCAATTCAAGGAGAATCGACGAGCATCAGAAGAGTTGAGGGAGTTGAGGGATACGCGGAAGGAGTTGAGGAAGTGGAGGGAGATGATGAGTAGTGGGAAGTTTTTGTGGGGCTTTTTTCCGCCTTTTTTTTCACATTATGGGCAACTAAACCTCACACAATTCGTGGCCTTTTAGGTAGTTGTGGGCCTCCACTTTAAAATTTCGTGGCCCTTATAATATTTCATTGCACATAAGTGATTTTGGGCCACTATATTTTAATTCGACGCCCAATATATTACTTTGTGCAACAAAATTTCATTTGTCGCCAAAACTCTAAAGATAGTGCTTCAAAATTAAATTTCGTTGCACAAACATAAATCATTCGTTGCCCAAAGTCCATTTTCTTGTAGTGTATAGTTGTCCTATCTCTCCTTCTGTGAGTTCTTTGGCTTTGTCTGATCTAACACCTTTGACCATAGCTGAAAATTGTGTTTCAACATATGCAATAAAGTTATGCATTATGATCACACTGTCATTCTTATTTTTCATCAGAAAAATCCAGGTAAATATGGAAAAATCATCTACAATGGTTAGAAACAACGAAAAACCATCATGTGTTTTAGCTCCATAAGGGCCCCACACATCAATATGAAGTAAATCAAAACATTTAGTAGTCTTGATGCAATTTTCAGGAAAAGATAGTCTAGATTGTCTAGCCTGAGGACATATTTGACAAACTATATCTTGACCTATATCAGCATTCAAGCTAGTTGTACTCAAATGAAATTTATTAAATGGCATATGTCCTAGTCTGAGATGCCACAGCTTAGCTTCTTCAGTTGTTGACAAACATGCTTTGCTTGAGTAAGAGTCTTCATTGACTGTATATAACCCTCCTTTCAGGCTACCAAGAACCAGGATATTCTGTAGATGATCCTGAAGTAGACACTTATTATGACTAAATCTGATCTCACAGTTCAAATCAGTGTATAATTTGTGTGTTGAGATTAGATTGAACTTAAAGTCTGGCACATGTAGCACATTCTTCAGTTCAATTCCATTGTCAAACTTCACATTTCCTATATGCTTTACTATAGCTTGTTTTCCATCAGCTATTGTTATTGTGTGAGATAGTTTGTAAAAATCTGTATAACTATTAAAGAAATCCAACCTTGTGCAAATGTGATAAGTGGCTCCACTATCTATTATCCATTTTAGATTGGAACAAGAAAGTAAGCATGTACCTGCTACATTTGATAGTGGTTTGTTGGCTTCTTGATCATTAGTAGCTTTGTTGTTGTTGTTCTGCAGTATATTCATAGTTGATTATATTGTGCAACAGAAATATGAGCTCTATCACCATCTTCTTGTTCACTTTCTGTCTCTCCCTGTGCCAAAGCAGCTGACCTTTTTCCTTTCATTCTATTTGTGATGCTTGGAGGATAACCATGTATTTTCCAACATCTATCCATTGTATGTCCAGTCATTCTACAATGTTCACAATACAAAGAGCTTCTTTTAGCTGTTGATGTGCTTGATTTGTTCAGATTGGAGTAAGCTTGATGATGTCAACAATTCATCAGTTTTCTTAGTAGAGAATGCCATTGGATTTTCTATGGTTTGACTGCTCATTTCTCTGTGTCTTTCTTCTTGAATGAGTAGTCTATATGCCATGGCAATAGTTGGAAGAGGTTGCATCATCAATATGTTTGATCTCACATTACTGTATTTAGTATCTAGCTTCATGAGAAACTAGATCAGCCTTTCCTCCAGTTGTGCTTTTAGAAATTTCTGAGTTAAGCTACATGAGAAGTTATTACAGCCACAAACAGGTACAAGATTGATTCCATTTATTTCATCCCAAATAGCCTTGATTTGAGTAAAAAACTCTGCTACTGAACTGTCTCCTTGTGTGAGATCATGCAATTTTTGTTGTAAAATGAACAATTGTGGACCTGAACTTTGAGCATACCTATCTTCATCAAGATCTTTCCAAATTTCTCTTGATGTTGAGAAGTAGATTACACTCCTAGCAATTGAATTATCTAAGGATCTCAACAAGTAGGAAATTGTCACAGCATTACACCTATCCCAAGCTTGATAGGTAGAGTGATTTTGATCAGGTTTTGTGAGACTTCCATTAACAAAAGAGAGTTTGTTTTTAGCAGACAAAGCTATCACCATACTCCTTCTCCATTCTCCATAACTATCACCATATAATTTTTCAGAAACAAGAGGATTTGTTAGATTTTCCGAGGGATGTAGAAAATAAATGCTAGTAGGATCTTGTGTAGGTGCTAAAGAAGTTTGTCTAGGTGTTTGTTCAGGTGATTCTTCCATTTATAGTAATTGAACAGAAGAGATTTCTTCTAATTTCAAGTTCTAATCAATCTTTATGATCAAGAAATTAGATCAAATGAAAAACAATAATTCACTCTTTCAATCAATCAAACACTTGATAGATCTTAACAACTTACTAAAAACTTATCAGTTTGTAGTATTTGATCAATTCAAATGATTATTGAAAGAGCTGAAGAGAAAATGATGCGTAATTTTATGATTTCTCTGATAATTTCAGATGAAATCAATGAAAGTTTGGCAGGAAGAAGCGTACCTGCTCTGATACCATAAAAGATTTTATGTGAAATGCTCACATACAATCATAGAATATAGTGTAGAACTTCTTGTTCTTACACTTAGCTCTTCTTGAGCTTTGAACTATTAAGAGAAAAAATGAGAGAGAAAAGAGAGAGTAACTGTTTTATTAATCTTGAGAGAAAGTAAATGAATGCATTACAATATAGCATGAGAGGTTCTATTTATACTAGATTACAATTAGCAAACTAAAGCCAATCCTCTCTCAGAGGTTGTTAGAATCTGTTAGAGAGAATTGACAGCTGTCATTTATTGTAACTAACTTCTAACAGAACTTCTGAGCTAACGATAGCTAACTAACTCTTTATTACAACTTGTCTCTCTTGGCTTCTTTACAAATTAGTCGAGCCTACAAGTTGCTGCATTGCTGTTGTTGTATGTTGGCTGCATACATATATCAACAAGAATATAAGTCAACTTCATATTGATCATTGAATTTGATAATGATTGAAGGAAATACAAGGAATTAAAGGTCATATAAAAAGCCCAACGTGAGGTTCTAGCTAAAAACTGATTGGGTTCTTTTGAGAAAGTTTTGTGTACTAGTTAGATAGTTCTATCACGTGACAATGCAATCTTCTTACAAATTCGAATATAAGAGATAATAAATATGAATAGTAAAACCTATTTGATTGGTGGGTGGGTACCTAATGAAGCCACTTAACTAGGACATAAACACTCACTTACAAAATTAGTTGATTATGATGTTGTGAAGGGTGCTTGTGAAGGCTCCATATTTATAGGTGGAAGCGACTCATATCTAGTTAGTAGGCAATTGTTATTGCTTTGTTGACCGTATTTTATTGGCTTCTTACCTGTATCCCTCTGTCCCCGAAAAATCGAAACATTTGTTGGGACACATAGTTTGTGATAAGTTGTAGTGTGATTATCAAATGTTATTTTATTAGTGATAAAAGTAAAAGTAGATATGATAGAAGTTGTGTAGGAGTATTTTAATTAGAGGAAAGAGAAAGTTGGATAACTTTTTAGTGATAAGTTAAAGTGTGGGACCAAAGTAGTGTAAAAAAAATAACAAAAGTATTGGTGAACCATGCCAAAAATAGGAGTGTTCAAACTAATTTGGAACAAATATAAAAGAAAAGTGTTCAAACTATTTTGAGACAGAGGGAGTAGAACAAATAACTTTTTTACTCCTTTCCTTTTAAAATTGCTAGCTCATTTTGTTGCATAAGGCTTGTTCATTTAGGAAACAACCTTAAATGATCAATGAAATTGTTTGGATTACCATGGGAGTTTGCCCAAATGAGGCTAAAATGACTAAATTATCCTGTTGGCATCACACTTTTCTCAATTAAGCCCATTTCTCTTAACTAACATAGTAATGCTTCTTATACGAAAATACCCTCAATCAACTCATACAGTTTTGTCATTACAGTATCCAATATATGCCTAATTTACAGCATAATTTCAGTTAACCTTTTCTAATTACTTTGAACCTCTTCTCTCTACTTTCTCTTTCAAGAAAAAAGTTCAGCGATAGAGGGATGCATGTTCTCATAATCACCCCGAGTAGTTTACTTTCGTTCTTTTGCAGCTAGCTGGAACTTCTCTTAGAAGATATCTCTCGGATCACCTAATTTGGGCAAACAGTTAACATAAATCCCCAAAATACCCTCGTACACAGATAACTCTCATCCAGAAATCCAAATCCCCATATTAACCTAAGTTGTTCAGTTCAGCTCATTTAGCCAAAGGGAACAGGCCCCAAGTACTCGATATATATATACAAGAGTTCTTCTATTAGTCTTCCATATTTCCACTCATTCTTTCTTTAGTTGTTTCTTTGTTTAAACCTACGAGAATAAGATTAAGGGCTACATCTTCTCTCAGCTATAATCCATGTTTTCACTCTATGTTTCTTTCATTCATATCTTTGCCAATTCTGTTTCATTTCGAATTCCTCGCTTTGATCTTGAATCTAACATACTTTACCAAGAAGATGCAGTTAACTCTGTGCGTGCCATTGAGTTCAGCAAATTTAACTATTTGTGCCGTGTTAGCCTAATCACTTATACCAACGAGAGGTGCATCTTTGGGACAGAAGCTCAGGCATAATGTCCGACTTCTCAACCCATTTCACTTTTTTCATTGACACCCAAAACCAATCTTTCGGCTATTATGGCCATGGAATTACCTTCTTTATTGCCCCGGCTGGTTTCAAAATTCCAACTAACTCCAACGGTGGCTTTCTCGGTTTCCTTAGCACTACAACATCTTTCTCCTCAAACAACCAAATACTTTTCATAGAATTCGACTCGCTCTCGAATGAATATTGGATCCTTTATATGAACATGTTGGCATCAACAATAACTCTATTGTATCCTCCAAGTCTACCCATTGGAATGGTAGTGAACCTAGTGGAAAAATTGCACATACATGGATCACTTACAATGCAACTACTAATAATCTCACTGTTCTTTGGTCATATGACAACAACACAAATAGTAGTGAAAATTCAAGCCTCTCTTTAGAAACCGATTTGAGGCAAGTCATATCAGAGTGGGTTTCTCTTGTTTTTTCTGTTGCTACTGGCTAATGCGGGGAACGACATAATCTTCAATCATGGGAGTTTAGCTCAAAATTAAGAGTTAAAGTTTCATGACAGTGGAACTATAACTAATTAAGAAGGTTAAATTATTGGTTGGATTTGTTGCACCATTTGGCTTCCTTTTGGTGGGTGTTATTATAGTTATGTTCTTTTATATATCGAAGGAAAGAGCGTCTGAGGATGAAACAAGCTAAGGCGGTAACCATTTACGATGAATTTGAGAGAGAAGCAAGGCCTAGAAAGTTCTCTTATTCGGAGCTTGCATCAGCTACCTATGACTTTTCGAGTGCACGAAAGTTAGGTGAAGGAGGATTTGGAGGTGTTTATAAAGGTTATCCTATAGACTTAGACATAACAATTGCTGTTAAAAGGTTTTCAAGGGAGTCAAAACAAGGGGATAAGGAGTATATTACTGAGGTTAAGATTCTTAGTACGCTAATTAAGACATAGGAATTTAGTGCAGCTAATTATTGGATGGTGTCATGAAGAAGGTGAGTTTTTACTTGTGTATGAGTTCATGCCAAATGGTAGTCTTGACTCTCACCTATTTGGTAAAAAGCCTCCTTTGGGATGGTCTTTGAGGTATAAGATAGCTCTTGGGCTCGCGTCAGGATTATTTTATTTGCACGAGGAATGGGAGCAGTGTGTTGTGCACCACGACATCAAGTCTTGCAGTATAATGGTAAATTCTAGCTTTAATGTTAAGCTAGGTGATTTTGGTCTAGCAAGGCTTATGCACCATAAACTTGGTGCTCAAAACTTTAGGATATATGGCTCCTGAGTATATAAACACCGGGAAGGCCAGTAAAGAATCGGATGTATATAGCTTTAGTGTAGTTGCAATCGAGATTGCAACCGAGCACAAATCAAGGGATCCTTTGGATTTTGAAATTGAGAAGGGATTAATCGAGTGGGTGTGGGATTTATATGGTAAGGGTGACTTAATTTCCGCCGTTGCTCAAAGATTAGGGGTTAACTATGATGCTAGGCAGGCTAGTGTTTAATTTGATGATGGTTGGCCTATGGTGTGCTCATCCCGATCATACTAAGAGACTACATTGCCTAGTCTTCTACCCAATTTTTGTGAGAAAAAAAAACCTTGTGATGAGTTTTATTCTTAAAAAAAGAAAAAGAAAATGTCAAGTACAGATTTCACACTCTACAGAGACACAAACTTGGAAGTTTTTGACAAAACGTTGAAAGAGGTCCTCACCAATAACTTTGACATTCATAGTCTACTTTTACTCTTTTCACCTCTTTTTTCTGTTTACTGTATTTTGTTTTCCTTTTACTACTTGCTAAACAGATGAATAAACCCTATGTGAAAGCCATATATAGACATCATCACATCTGGTTTGTCTGCCTATCAAATGGTAATTTATAATTTTTATTCATAAATTTTATAAGAAGAACACTGATTGTTTAAAGAGGCTGTCTAAGTTTAATATAAAACTACACCTATTTGCTAAGGGAATTAAAATAGTCACTAAAAGAAATAAAGTTGGATTACTAAATGGATTTAAAATGATCACGAAATGAATAAATCGGTCACAAAATGGACTAAATTATTCAATATTGGACTAATTCTCTTCAGAATATTGAATTTGTTGCTTCCTAATTTTAATTTAAAAGTAGACCGTCTTTTATAAGACTAGCTATAAGAAGAAAAATGTGGTTTAAAAAATAAGCAATGATGATATATTGAATGGCTTTTAAAATATGAAGATTTTGTGAGAAAACTTCTAAAATTTCATTAGATAAAAAATTTGTTTTAATTTCTCAATTTCATATGATTGCATTATATCTTACTCTATTTTCATCAATTTATTGTGTTTTTCAATTGTGTTCTTTAAATTTTATTTTATATTTATTACTTCTTCTAATTGTGCATACCCTATATTAAGATTATGGACCTGCCGCTGGTGCCACGTGCCCATACATTCAACTAGTTCTAGTGCCCCTTCAATATATTGTACAAGCATTGAAGCTGGTCGTTAGAGTTAGTTTCTATGGCTTCAGTCAATCATCAAATAATATCCATCACTTGAATAGGTTATATACTACCTTCGTTTTTTTTAGTTGCAATGTTTTAATCAAAAAGCTCTCACACTTTTGGTCATTGCAACTAAAAATAACGGAGGTAGTATATTTTTATATAGTATTGAATTAAACTACCATGTTTCATGATATGGCTTTTAGTGTAGTAGGTGTACATTTGGGCATATAAAATTTATATAGTGACCACTAACTTATGCAGAAATCTGTATCATATTAGAATAGGACAAATGATGGACTTAATGAAAAATATCGGGTTGTTTGGTTGATAATTTGATATAATAAGGAAACAAAGTTAAATTTGATCAAACCTCCTATATAATAATATAACTTGTAATTTGCACAGTGGGATTAAGACAAATACAAATAGGAAAAGAAAATCATCATTTCCTAAGGGCCTGTTCTGTTCAGCTTATTTTCAGTTCAGTTCAGTTCAGCTCCAATAAGTTTAGTTCAGTTCAGTTCAGTTCAGTTCAGCTCTAATAAGTTCAGTTCAGTTCAGTTCAGTTCAGCTCCAATAAGTTCAATTCAGTTCAGTTCAGTTCAGCTCCAATAAGTTCAGTTCAGTTCAGTTCTGCTCCAATAAATTCAGTTCAGTTCAGTTCAGCTCCATTCATTATTTAACAAATTTGTTTAATATTATTATTATTGTTCTAATTTATTTTACTTATTATTATTGTTATTATATAATAATAATTATTAGTATTATTTATATATATTATTTTTTTATTATATCTTTACTCATTATTATTACAATTATTATTATTATGGCTCAGCAAAGTTTGGGTTGATGCACGGTTTAACCAAATTTCATGTCAATACGAGTATTCTAATTTGCAATTGTTGCTTTATTTTACTGAATAAAATTCACTATTACATCATACAAATAAGCTACAAAAAGCTAGAAGATATGAAAAAATTACAAAGTTGCTAATAATACTGCAGTACTATTTAAAATACAACATTGTAGTTACGTTGTATATTAAATATACTTTGGCGGTTTGGTGTATTTCTATCATAGACCAACCCACCACAAATCGTGGTTTGGTTAGAAGCACACATCAACCCATGTTTTAAGCTAATTATTATTATAATGGTAATACTTTAATTTACTTCTTAGGCATTATATTATATCATCATCATCAAGTATTAATATATTAATACTAATGATTGTAATTACTCATTATTATAAATTATTATTATTATTATCAGTAATTATTATTTTTAAAATTAATTTATTATTATTATTTATTTATTTATAACTATCATAATAACATCAAAATAATATTGTCATTATTCATTTGATATTATTCTAAATTATTAATTTAATTATTATTACTGATTATTTAATATTCATAATAATTATTATTACTTAGAATTATTATTACTGATTATTTAATATTCATAATAATTATTATTTACTTATTATTCATATACTTATTATAATTTAATTCAATTCAATTCAGTTCAGTTCAGTTCAGCTCCAATAAGTTCAGTTCAGTTCAGTTCAGCTCCAATAAGTTCAGTTCAGTTCAGTTCAGTTCAGCTCCAATAAGTTCAGTTCAGTTCAGTTCAGTTCAGTTCAGTTCAGCTCCAATAAGTTCAGTTCAGTTCAATTCAATTCAGCTACAATTAGCCGAAGAGAATAGGCCCTTAGTGTATTGGTTTAGGATTGGTCAAGAGGTGAATTGAAGAAGTTTATTTCACGTCATTAGATCAAATGATTTCCTCTACGGCTCTCCCTCTCTTCATCGTCATTGGTTTGTGCTTCAATTGGGTTAGGGGCTTTTTACTATAGAGATTAGGCCTAGGCCCAAGCACACTCAATTACCCTGCAAAAAGGAAATGAACTATTCGCTGAACCACAATTATCATTGATACAACATAAAAATTACTTAAGTTCTTTTTTTTAATAATTTAGGGAGTAGAATATGGTAACAAAATAAGAATTGGGCATGGGTGAGGCTTTCATGACCTGACCGAGTTCAAACCAAACCAGAACGAGTCCGCTACTAGTTCAGTGATGAGTCATAGGTCGTTCATGGATCAGACTGATTTTAAGGATGTGGACTGAGCTCATACCAATAGCACAATGAGCTGGCACGACTCTTAACCCGATCATTTTAAAAAAAAAAGCAAGAAAATAAAATAAAATTTGAAGAGTGTCTTGTCAGCACAACACATGGTCACATGGGAAAAGACGTGTGTGTGCTACTCTATTGCAATTTTTGCACACAACTCAGACATAATACAAACCTTTCTTGGCAAGGCACAACCTGATATGGCACTTAGGTCGGCATGGACCAACACATGCCTAGAGCTAATAGCTAGCTACTCGTTATTGAATTAAGTGTGAATACAAGAAATCCAAGCCTCTAAGGATTGTAACTCTTAATATAAAAATAACTAGCTAGCTAAACATGACCATACAAATTAAGCACATCTTTCAAACTTTTATTATAATACTCAAATATGTTGTTTCATGGAACTTTAACCTATCTTTTCATTTCATAAACTTGAACTAAGTATAAACTGTAGAGAATGTATATGCCGAAGCTTGATTTTATTAATGAGCTGAACACATATATATATAGGTATACAAGATAACAACCTAAAGCTAAAAGATAGAGATACAAGCTAAAAGATAGAGATACAAACTAACTAACCAAGATAATATAAGTATACAATTATCTACTAATTAAATATATACTAGAAGATAATTATGCTAAGATATACATGAGATATGGTTGGAGAAGATCTAGTAGGCGGTTATAGCCTTATCCTAAACATGGCCTTACAATCTTCTTGTTACAACTCGTTGTCTCCAACACTTAAAGTGTATAGGCATTGATAAAATCACATGAAAAGATCTCATTCCTTAAAAAGAATCGCGTCATTAACAAGCCAATTACAATCTCGATTTAACTAATCAATAATCAAATGAGCAACAAAGGACAAATAGGAATTCAGTATCATTTTTTAAATTTCCCAATTGTTTATGTTAAATGAATCTTATCTCCTACGTGAGCTAAGTCAAAGTGATCAGAGATAGTTTAGTGCTAATTATAAAATTATTTAAATAAGAAGTAGTGATGCATGTGCATGATGTAAATGCACCATATTCTAGCAAATTAGTTAGTTGACCACGTAACTTTAGCTGGCCAAAGTAGCTCCCTTTGCCTTCATTTGTTCTTCCATCATTCCACGTCTCTCCTAAGTTTGATTCTTTTCTTCAAACCTACAAAATGGTTACAATTTATTTCCTTTTCTCTTCAAATTCCTACACTTTTTCAAAATTATTATCTCCTCTTATCCTTCCACTCCTCCTTGTTTCTTTCAATCCTTTCTTTGCTAGCTCGATTTCCTTCCAATTTCCTAGTTTTGATCCTGATGACTATACCATACTTTACCATGGAGATGCAACCAACTCCAACGGTACCATCGAATTTAACAAAGTTAATTATTTGAGCCGCGTTGGCCTAATCACTTACATAGACGAGGTACATCTTTGGCATAAAAAATCAGGTAAAGTATCTGACTTCTCGACCCATTTCTCCTTTCTAATTGATACATTAAATCAGTCTTCAGGTCATTATGGTCACGGGTTTACATTTTTCATGGGTCCTACTGATTTCGAAATTCCACCAAATTCTAACGGTGGCTTTCTCGGTCTCTTTAACACAACAACAATGTTGTCCTCTAGTAATCAAATGATTTTCGTTGAATTTGATTCATTTTCTGACGAAGAATGGGATCCTCCATACGAACACATCGGTATCAACCATAACTCCCTTGAATCCACCAAGTATTCCCGTTGGAATGCTAGTGAACATAGTGGAGAGATCGTAAATGTTTGGGTGAATTACATAGCCTTTACTAAAAATCTAACTGTTGTTTGGTCATATGGAAATGAGACAAATAGAAATGCGAATTCAAGTTTGTCGTTACAAATTGATCTAATGGAATTTATGCCAGAGTGGATTAATATTGGATTTTCAGCTGCTACTGGTGGATACGTGGAGCGACATAATCTACAATCATGGGAATTTAGCTCAAATTTGGTGGTGAAAGTTGAGAGCATAAAGTTTCAACTATTGATTGGAGTGTTGGCACCATTTTGTTTTTTAGTAGTAGGGGGCATTATAGTGTTATTTATTGTGAAATAATATAAAGTCTAGAGGGTTGCTAATTTTCCCTCACTTAGATACGAAAATCGAAAAGAAAATTGAAGATAATTGAAAGGATTTATTTAATATCCTTTCTCTTTTGATAAGGTAACTTTGTTGCTTAACTCTTGAAATCTAAAAAATTTCACAATATCCCTTATCTTTAGAAAGAATTAAGAAAAAAACTCATTTTTTTAATGCTCGGAAAGAAACTCTATATATATATGCGTTATATCTTTACAATAACACTTAGCTTCAACTCTAACTACGTACTCGCTTAGATAACTGCACTCTATGCGTTCAAGTCTAATAAAAGGTATACTCACTTCTATAAGTGATAATTTATTTGTATATAAAAATACTCGCTTGTATGTAAAGCCATGTGAAAAGTTGATTTAGCTAGTGTTTTTTTAAGTTTGATTTAGTGAGCAACAAAAAAAGTCTCAAAAGAGAAGACTAGTAGTAAGTGAACTAATACTCAATATCCTTTGTATGGGTCTGCCCAGCAGACCACCACGTTCTGCCAGAATACGTAAGAGCACCCAGAGCAGAGCAGACCTCACCAGTCAGACCTCTCTGGGCTAGAGCTCTGGACAGTAAATCAATAGAGGCTTTATTAGGCCCACTTCCAAAGGAAGCCCACTTACTCTACTAGGTCAGTTATAAGCCCATATCTCATATAAATAATCATGCATATGCATGAGTAAGGTACATACTATCACAAACACTCACAAAATACTTGCACTTGGTACTCATTTCTGTCATCTAGAGACCTTGTGTTCATCTAATTGGATTGACTTAGGCATCGGAGGGGCGTTCCTCGGAAACAACCCCCAAGGTCCACCTTATTTTGCAGATAACCACCACCGCGAAGGAAGTTTGGATGCCATGTTTTCTACCAAGTACCCACCACCACACATAGTACATGTCCTACCCTTTCTGGACTCACTTGAGCTCTAGATCCGCTAGACACATTATAGTCTTGATCCAAATTAACATTTCATATTTTAATTTGGATCTAAGTCTCATGAGACCCCATTCTTACGTTATGTAACTAAAAAAGAGTATGAAAAATATTTGGCATAAAAATTAAGCCTCATTAATTAGATAAGCCCAAATTAAGGCTGAGATTGAAGCCTATATGGGTTAACAAAATAAACCCAAAAGTTTATAGATGCTCTTTCGTTTAGAATTAGTTATTTCTCTTTGACTTTCTTTAATAGCCTCATTAATTAAATAAGCCTAACAATTAAGTCAAGTCTAAAATAGACTTTTAACAATTAAAAGTTAAGATTTTGTGATTAAAAGTTACGTGTTATTAATGAAAAGTTAAGGTTTGTTTCAGAAGTTAAGATTTTGTAATTAAAAGTTAAGGTTTAGCAATCAAAAGTTAGGTGATCTACACTATTTTTAGTGTAGACCAGGTCCACCCAAAGTCAAAGTAAAGGTTTAGCAATTAAGGTTGGGATTGAAGCAAGCAGGTTGATGGAATGCTCCTCCGTTTAGAATGAGTTGTTTTTCTTTGACTTTAACATATTTGCTTATTTATACTTTACATATTGACCATATTTTTGGACTCAAATATAAAAGCATATGTTATCTTTTACATTGGATAAGGATTTCTCTCAATATAATTTTAAGACGTAATTTTTTATCTATAATTTTGAAAGATAGTGAGACAGACTAATGCTTATAGATGTAAATCATCACATAAAAGTCAAAGTGAAATAATTAATCAGACTTGAGGGACTATCTTCTCCATAATCAACATAAAAGTAGAAAAAGAAAGTTAGAGAACTTATATAAAATTATTGAAATAGATAACTAAGAAGTTAAAATTTCCAGCGATATGATCATTCTTACATGACAGAATTCATATTGCATGTTGTGCATGTATACATGCATGCATGCAATAATAACGATAAATGTTTTATAGGGGAGATGATATGGCTTGGTTTCATCGTCTTCTTCCTCTATAACCACCTTCTCTTTGACAAGTAAAATACATGGCGGCGACCGGCATGCCGAGATTATAAACTTCAGCAAATTCGCTGCTGAAGAAATTTTGACGCCATCCTGGTGCACTGATTGTTTGCATCCCCATTTGACGATATGCAACAAACACTAGTCTATGTATACCCATTGATGGTCTTGGGCTTTCATAAGAAACTATTTCATGCCCTATATTCACATATACCACATCAATATTAGTCAAAACATTAAATTTAATCCAACTTATTTAGTGTAGAGAAATTAAAGGGATGGGAAAGAACGACCAAAAATTGGACCAAAGACTATTCTTATTTTATTTATATTACTCCCTCCGTCCCCCAAAGGATTTCCCACTTGCTTTTTGCACGGTCTCCAATGCACATCTTTGACCGCTTATATCTCCTATTATTAATAAAAATGATAAAATGTTGATATTTTGAATGTACCTATTAATACAAATCTAACAAGATCACCTATGACAATTATTTATATTATATATTAGTTATAATTTATGGTCAAAGTTTACAAAGTTTGACTTCAAAAAAAGCAAATGGGAAATCCTTTGAGGGACGGAGGGAGTAGTATATAACAGGTTTATTTATTGGGAATACGAGTTGTACTCGTATTAGAAAAATATATCATACCTTAGCCTGCATCTCTTAGTTGATTACGCATCATATTTCCAATAGCATTGCATTTTTAAAGGATGTCAGATGGTTTGCTGAATAGGTCTTTTGTTAAAGAACTTCTGGTTAATAATGTTTCATACGAAAAAAATTTACCAAGTGATAACGTTTCAGTACTTTTTCTTTTTACCAAGTGATGCTTGTCTAATCATAAGGTTGGTACTTGGTAGCCCTTACAGTGATCTGAATTGAACTATTTAATATTTTGATATGATAGAACACTTCTACTTACCATTTATAAAATGTTTTTCCTTCCCTTCTGAAAAAGTTACTTCCTACGTATGATAAAGATTGCAACGATTTGACATAAAATGTGAGTAGAATGTGTCAAATCGTTGCAATCTTTCCTTCTTGAAAGTGGTCTTGGCCTCTTGGGTAGTGGCCTTCAGACTTCAATGTATTATGTAAATGTGCATGAATTCGTAAATTCCAATAAAGTCCCCAACTATATGTGGCATTGAGTCATATGAAGCAAATATTGTGTTACTGAAAGTGGTCTAATAAAGTCCCCAACTAAATGTTGGAAAAGGCAACAAAGTTCTCATTGGGCTAATGGAGAGTGGTCTAATTCCCAGCAATGGTCCATGTGAAACTGAAAGTAGCCAAGGATATCTTGCTTAGCTCGTATACTTTTGTCCTAAACAAAATTTATACACTTCCATAATAAGTGTAGGATTCTTTTAATGGTAAGTATTAGGGTAATTTGGTAATTAGACTCTTATTAGGGTTTTGTAAAGATACTTTATCTCCCTATATATATAACATGCCAGGCAACCTAAACAGGTAGCCAATCATTATTCTCAATACTCGTTCATGGTATCAGAGCCTAGGTTTATTTTCCGCACAAAACCTAAATTTTTTTTTACCGAAACCCTAGCCACTTTGCTCGGCGTTTCTCCGGCGATCATCCACCATGTCCGCCGCCCAAACCACCAGCACTGCCGACACTTCTGTTGTCAGTCCTCGAACGCCGTTTCATCAGCGTTTGATTCATTAGCTGCTATTCAGTGTCCTGTCTCTCAGTATGATTTGGTTCAGTATACCTTGACCGCTCTCGATCAGGATCGTGATTATGATGCTCTTGTTACTATTTTGTCTCAATTTCAAACGTCTTTGTCGTTTGATGATCTTCGCCCTAAGCTTCTTCAGCATGAGCAACGCATTAAAGATATGCGTGCTTATGCCGAGACGCCTACAGTTCATCAGGCCTTAGTTGCTGTTCCGTCTGGCCCTTCGGGTTCACAATCATCCTCTTCGGGTGGTTCGAATTCTAAAGGTCAAGGGGGTGGTAAGAACAAAAACAGGAACAACAATCGTAACAAGGGTGGTCGTGGTAACAATGGAGGACGCGGCAATGGAGGACAGGGTGGTCGTGGCAATGCAGGCCGCAATAATGGTATGGGTAATTTTCATGATGATTCTTATGTTAATTATTCTTGTGCCAATTATGTTGCTAATGATTTGTCTTCAGCAGGAAGTAATCCATCTAACGGCAATTTAGCCAATACTCCTTCTTCCGATACTTGTGGTCTTTGTTGGTATCCAGGTCATCAAGCAGCCTATTGCCCTCAACGATTTAATCATAGCTTTGTACCTTCTTCTCCTGATGGTGTCACACGTGCCCTAGCTGCACTGTCTGTTGGTGGTGAAACAAATGACTCCGTTTGGTATCCAGATTCTGGAGCCGCCTCTCACATGACCTCCCAGGATGGTAAGCTATCTAACACTCTTCCTTACACTGGTTCGAGTTCTATTGTTGTTGGTGATGGCACACGACTTCCCATTAATAAACTTGGTAATTTGCTTCTGTCTTCCCCTAGTCGCCCCCTTCGCCTCACGAAGGTGTGTCATGTTCCGCAGTTAAAACATAATCTGATGTCTGTTCAAAAGTTATGTCAGGATAATTCTTGCATAGTTTGTTTTGACGAGTCTTCTGTTTGTGTTAAGGACAAGACCACGGGGGCAGTTCTCTTGCGAGGAATCAGTAGGAATGGTGTCTACCCTCTTCAGCCTTCGTTCCTAGAGTCAGAGTCGTCTTCTCGAGTTTGTTCAGAGTCTTCCCGAGCCTGTCCAGAATCGTCTGTCCCTGCCCTCCTAGCCACCAAGGAGTTTGGAGATGTTTGGCATTCTCGCCTTGGTCATCCTTCTGCTAGAGTTTTAGGAAGTTTACGTTCACAAAACTTGATTTCATGTAATTCTAAGTTTCATGATGATTGTGTTCATTGCAAAGTAGGAAAGATACATCGTTTGCCTTTTGAGTCTGTGACTCATCGTGCCCCCTATCCCTTATATTTGATACATAGTGATCTTTGGCAATCGCCAGTTAAATCTAATCAGTTTTTTCAGTATTATGTGGTTTTTGTTGATGATTATTCACGTTTTTCTTGGCTATATCCACTTAAACTGAAATCTGATGTCTATTCGACCTTCTTAGTTTTTCAGAAACTTGTTGAGAACTTATTTAATTCCAAAATTAAATTTTTCCAAAGTGATGGTGGACGTGAATTTGATAACACTCCTTTACTACAACATTTCTGTGATTCGGGAATTTATTTTCGAAAGTCTTGTGCTCGGACTCAAGCGCAGAATGGTGTTGCAGAAAGGAAACATCGAACTATTATTGAGATGGCCCGCACTATGCTTATTCAATCTGAATTGCCATCTCGATATTGGGTTGATGCGTGTTATACGGCGGTTTATACGATAAATCGTCTTCCTAGCTCGGTTTTGCAGGGTTCATCCCCGTTTGCTAAGCTTTTTCATCGTCCCCCTTCTTATGAGTTCTTGAAATGTTTTGGTTGTGCCTGTTTTCCGTTGTTTTTAGATCCTAAAATCAATAAATTACAGGCTAAGTCGATTCAATGTGTTTTCATTGGCTATGCGTCAAATTATAAGGGCTATCGATGTCTTGATCCTCTTTCTGGCAAAGTTTATACAAGTCGTCATGTATTGTTTAGTGAACGTAAATTTCCCTATCGTTCTCTTGTGTCTAGCACACCCATTGTTTCGCCTATGACTGCGTCTCTTGACCCCTTAGGTTGGATCCCGAGTCTTCCTTTGTCTAGTGACCCTCGGCATGTGTCCTCGAGTCTCCCTTCCCCCGAGCCCGCAGCATTACGGGAGCACATGCAGCAACCCGCTGCCTGCTCACAGAATGCATGCAAGCCCGGGCCTCTCCCCTGCGCGCCCGCAACACCCACGCCCAGCAGCAGCGTGCCGCTGCCGAGGCTCCCCCCACTACTGCCTGTACGCAGCAGTCTTCGCCCAGCAGCAGCGTGCCGCTGCCGAGCCTCCCCCTACTTCTATTAGTCCGCAGCAGCCCCCTGCGTCCGCGGGCGGTCTGCTGCCCCCTTCCTCGTCACACGTCTCCTCTCTTCATGGGTGTGACGTACCCTCCCCGTCTAGTCTTGAGTCGTCCCTGTCTCTTATCGTCCCTCCCCCTAGGCGTCCTAGAAAGTCGTCTAAGTGTGTCGATCCTACTAATGTTCATACCATGACCACGCGTCTAAAAGACGGAATCATTTCAACTAGGAATTTATTGGATTTAAAAACCGATGTTGTTGAGTCTGAACCGTCTAATTTTAAGCAAGCGTCTAAAGATTCACGTTGGCAACAAGCCATGCGTGATGAGTATGAAGCATTAATTAAGAATGATACATGGGAACTTGTGCCTCGCAACAACAATAGAAACGCTCTTGGTTGTAAGTGGGTGTATAAGATTAAATATAATTCTGACGGTTCTGTGGAGCGGTTTAAGGCCAGGCTTGTTGTTTTTGGTAATCATCAGCAGGCAGGTATTGACTACTTTGAAACCTTTAGTCCTGTAATTAAGCCTACTACTGTTCGCTTAGTTCTTACTCTTGCTGCTACTTTTAAATGGCCTATTCGTCAACTCGATGTCAAAAATGCTTTCCTTCATGGTTTCCTCAATGAGGAAGTCTATATGCGTCAGCCTCCTGGTTTTGAACACCCTTCTCAACCACATTATGTTTGTCGGTTACGAAAATCCATTTATGGTTTGAAGCAAGCTCCTCGAGCTTGGTTCTCTCGTTTCAGCAATTTTCTTCTCTCTATTGGTTTCAAGTGCAGCAGTTGTGACACCTCTATGTTCACTCTCAAACACAGTAGTCATATTATCATTCTCTTGCTATATGTTGATGATATTGTGCTTACAGGTAGTAGTTCCTCTTTGCTTCAGAAATTTATCAGTGTTCTCTCTGCTCAATTTGCTATGAAGGATTTGGGTGATTTGCATTACTTCTTAGGCATTCAGGTTTTACGTACTCCTCAGGGTTTGCTTTTGTCTCAAAACAAATATGTAGTTTATCTTCTTCAGAAATTTCATCTTCATACTGTCAAACCCGTACGTACTCCTGTTGTCTCTCGTGTCACTCTTTCTCTTTTAGATGGTGAACTTCTTGCTGATCCCACAGATAATCGTAGTATGGTTGGTGCTTTGCAATATTTGACTATGACTCGTCCTGATATTGCCTATGCTGTTAATTCGGTTTCTCAATTTATGCATGCGCCTCGTACTACTCATCTTCATGTTGTGAAAAGAATTTTCAGGTATCTGCAGGGAACTTCTGATTATGGGCTATTTCTTCATAGTACTGGCTCTCCTACTGTGACTGTTGCCTATTCTGATGCTGATTGGGCCGGGTGTCCTGACACTAGGCGTTCTACTACTGGCTATGCTGTCTTCCTAGGGAAGAATTTGATCTCCTGGCGTTCTAAGAAGCAACCTACTGTTTCGAAGTCTTCTACTGAAGCTGAGTATCGTGCTGTTGCCTACACTGCGGCTGAAACAATTTGGATTCGTCAATTGTTAGCTGATTTAGGGTATTTTCATCGTCGGCCTATCATTCTCTATTGTGACAATGTTTCTGCTACGTATCTTACTGCCAATCCTGTTCATCATGATCGTAGTAAGCATATTGATGTTGATTATCATTTTGTTCGTGAGATGGTTGCTAAAGGTGGACTTCAGGTCAAGCATGTTCCGACACAGTTGCAGGTTGCTGATATTTTTACTAAGGGTCTTTCTTCTGAGTTGTTTTGTAAACATCGTTCCAATCTATCCGTGATTCCTCCCCGTAAAGATTGTGGGGGTGTATTAGGGTAATTTGGTAATTAGACTCTTATTAGGGTTTTGTAAAGATACTTTATCTCCCTATATATATAACATGCCAGGCAACCTAAACAGGTAGCCAATCATTATTCTCAATACTCGTTCAGTAAGGAAGAGACCCGTTTTGAAAGGAGATAAGAGAAAGTTCTTCTAAATTGAGATTGGTGAGATTCGACTTATATCCTCTTACTTGAAGATTTGAGAGATAACCCACTATTCTAGCATCCTATCTCAATAAGTGTAGGATATTAATTATACTAAACATATCGTGTCTTTGGTGTGTATACTAAACATATCGTGTCTTGTATGAACCTAGTCCACAATATGTTTATTGCAATACTATACATTAGTGTACTTTTATATTTTAACCGGTTCTACGTACTCATGTTAAAGATATCTTTACCTATGTTTAATAAAGAGGTTAATTGAATAAAGTTAAGCTGAAATCATTCAATAACCGGACTACTTCCATTAATAAAAGGCGTACATGATGAATGCAATCCGTCATATGTTGGCTCCTCTCAACTCTCAAGCACTTACATAGTCTCACATCAGTATTTTCTGTTATGCAAAGACATCATTTTATTTTAAAATGTGATCCTTATTACAAATCCCAAGCTCGTGTCATTTGGTTTTGAAGATAAGAGTTTAACAATCAATTTAAGACAATCTCATATCTTTGTAGTTCAAAACAAAAGAAAATCAAGGTTTATTATGTTTTCTTAGAAGATTTGTAAGAGTCTTTACGCATGTAACGCTTTAAGAGAATAGCAAGAAACTACTAAAATATGATCACGTGACCAAATTTGTAGGTATTCCTATCAATTATAGCTACTTTCCCAATTGAACTGTTGAAATTTTTTTATTTTAGAGTCATCTTTTTTTTTTGCCAATAGTTATTAATTATTTTTGCAAATAGTTATTAATTATTTTTGCAAATAGTTATTTGAAGCTTTTAAAGATTGTATTTGATGATTTTCTATATAATGGCTATGTCAAGTAGGCCATATAGAATAGGGCTTATACAAAATAATCATATAATCATTAGTTCAAGTACAATTACATGATCGAAATTCAAATTAGGGAAATTCCCAATGGTGGCCCTTAGGTCTAAGGAATTTCCAGTGGCGGAAATTTCATAAAAACTCTCCCGTTGGTAGCCCTACTTTACAAATTATTCCCGAACATAACCTTAATGAAGAATATTCCGTTAATAATAAAGCATATTCCGTTAGTTAACAATTAAAGCGGTAACTCGCAAATAAAAAGAGGCATTTTGGGTCTTTTTTGCCAATTTCGACCTCAAAATCGACTCTTAAGGGCTAAAACTTACCCACTAAAATCATCCCTTAAGGGCAAAAAATGACCCAAAATACCCCATTTTACGTGTAAGTAACTACTTTAATTATTAAATAATATAATTTGCTTTATTATTAATGAAATATTCTTCATTAATGTTATGTTTGGGAATAATTTGTAAAGCAGGGTTACTAGCGGGAAAGTTTTATTGAAATTTACACCACTGAGAATTCTTAAAACCTAAGGGCCACCATTGGGAATTTTCCTTCAAATTATGATATGCTTTATGTTATTAAGAATATTTTGAATAAGAGGTTTAAAATAAGATTCACATATCATATAATGCGTATAACACCTAGAAAAAATGGTATGTTAAAAGACAAAGATGATATGACGCAAAAATTCTTATTCTTCATACTTTTCTCCTATGCATATAAAGAAAAAGTTTTCAGGAGGTAAAAGCGTGTCATATAAGATACTCAATTAATTTGAATAATTTACCTAATTAGAATTTCTTAATTAACAATCCAACTTAGTCAATAGACTTTAAAACCTAATAATTAGGGAAAAATAAGCTATTAATGTCGTCTAAACTAATAAAAAACTTTTTTTAGATCAATAATCTAATATAATTAGAAAATTTTATTATACTACATTAGATTGTAATAAAAAATTTATATACTCCCTCCGTAACGGATTACTTGTAACGATTAGACATTTTCTACTCACACTTTATGTCAAATCGTTGCAAGTAATGTGTTACGGAGGTACTATTAGTTTCTCTAATTAGTCCGTACATAGATGGGGGGTTTAAAGCTAGTGTCCATAAAAGGAGGGTTGGTCCTGTCAATAAAGGAGACCTGGTTCCACTAGGATAATACAAGTGAATCATACTTGTTTTATATACACCTGTTATGATGAGTTGGTCTTGGAGTATAAAAGAGGCTTTTGACGAGGCATGTTCGAAAGATACACGGCTGTTCTTAGCAATCCTATAGTCGATTATGTTTGAGGTCTGGTTGTGCAATATAACTATCATCTTCTTTCAATAATCTTAGTAGTGAATAGTAACTAGGGAAATAGTAGTTAAGTAGTAGCAATTAGTATCCCAATATATCTCTAAAAGGTAAGATAAGAGTTTTATTTTTTTATTCTTGCGTATAGTGATCGACAAAACGCAATAATGTGGATGAGTAGCGATTTCAAATCTTGGATATTATTTCATAAGACTTGACCAACTAAACTAGCTAACATCCATTTATACATCTGAACCCCCTAACTCGCCTTATGGCGCGCGAACATTTGAGTCACTGGGGGTAATATTGTTGTTGTTGTTGATGATGACGGGCTCTCTAAATAATGTTCTAATATATTATTTGGGATTAATACTATATGAGGAGTGATTTATAAACGTAGTTGTTGAATGTAGTTTTAGGTTAAACTTAAAATGATAGATCATAATGTAATGAAGAATGCGAGATAGATTTGTACTTGAACTACCTCATCTACATGGGATTTTAACTGTAAAGTCTTTCATTAAAATAGTTTTTATAAATATGGGAATTATGGACCGGTTAGGAGAACTAGGTCGACAACGCAAGATCACAGTTCAACCTTAGAGCTATATAACAAATTAACAATAATAATGGAACTAACCCCTCAGCCTTATAAAGTGCACCCCTCTCTCTCACTTTAATAAATTCAACTATGTATAGCGTTTCAAAAGGCCAAAGCTTTAACTAATATGCTAAACAATTGGCTGTATTAATAATAATGCATGCAGCCCAACTCCCAAAACAAGATAAATCTTATGCAACTTTATATAGTGTCTTTCTTTACTGATGTAGTCTTGGTGGTGGTATAATATAGTGTTATTAAAAATAAATTTGAAAAAGTAAAACAAGAGTGTCATTACCACACTATATAATATCAACACCTACACTATATGAGCAAAAACCAACACTATAAAAACCTGCGTAACTTTGTGTTAGAGGACATTGTGCCCCTCTAACTGTTAGACATTTATATTCTCATTGTTTTCAAGGTTATTATATAAACACCCGCAGGCAAAGCAAAGCAAAAGACACAAAGAGCTTAGAGCGCCCGCTCCTTAGTAATAAATCATTATAAATTACTAATGAGCAGGGCCAACTCCTTGTGCGGAAGAAGTTGGTTAGAGTATACTCATTGGTTAGCCAAAATGGGCCATGAGGAGCGAGGGTGTACAATTTGTATCGAAATATTGACAAAAATGAGTGAAATGAAGAAAGAGGTTGATGGCAAGATTGCCATGACAATCTGTCGCTAGTTTTTGGCCAACGGTGGTGCGCATGCTACCTATCCAAATTGGACAGATTTTTTCTGCCAATTCTACAAAGCAACGGCTAATATGCATTTTTTATTATCGAAAAAACAATATCAACCATTGTTGTTGGTCATAGCTAGATTATGAGATTGTCATGAACGCAGTGAAAAAAGAGAAACTAATTCAATCTATAATAAGGTTGGGAGCACCAGCTTCTATAATTGTAACACATAAGGTGTTAAATTTTTTTAAAAAATCGAAACTTTTATAGTTTTATGTAAGAGTCCCATACGATCTATCAATATGCTCATTGATGGCCGTCTAACATAAATTTTGTAATAAAATTTAGTTTTTATTATCTTAACATATATTTTGTAAATCTTCTTAACAATTTTAAATACATGATTCTTAGATAAGGGGGTAGGACATTTGTATTATAAAAAGGGGTTGTGGATTGCATCAAAGGTTTTGAACCCGTGACCTCTTACTCTGTAATGCCATAATCTTATAAATTTTGACTTAGGCTTGTGACAAAAATATCAAATCAAAACTATACATCCCTTTAATCTTATTAAATTACTCGAGGCATTGCCCAACAACTAGGAATAGGCAAGAATTGTAGTCTGCATGTGTTATGCTAGCTCCCTCTTTCAATAGCATACTATAGACACCATTCTCCGGCATTAACAAAGTACAAGTATCGTCAATGTGAGGCGTTAAACTCACTCAAGTATAGAAGAAAGTGATCTAATCATCACTACTAAACAGTTATTACTTCTTATTTCAAGATTACCTATCACTCCAACTAAACTATTATGGTTTCTTATATCAAGATTACCATCACTTTACTAAATCATTATTTCTTCTTCTATGAAAATTGATGATGTTAGTATATGAATATTTAATGAAACCAAGAGTTAGGTTACAAGTAAATATTGTGAATAAAATGACTTACTATCTTCTTTCTAGTAATTTTTGCCTACACAAAATGACATTAGTTGTTGAACTAGCTACTAAATTCTAACACATCGCACGAGTCTAAAAACTAGTTTGTCATTCAAATTCGCGGAATGATTATTAAGACTCTTAAGGTTATGAATTAGCGTTCTTGGGCTCATATCAAAGAGATTGTCATTTATAGTATTGTGAGTGTTAGTCACTGTATGGATTGATGTGATAATTTTGGTGGGTTTTTCGGTACTAGTTTTTGGTGTGTGTTTTACCTTTTACGTTATCTCAATAATTTTTTCCCTCTTTAGAAAATTCGTATCGTCTTTCTTATGAATCGCGTTCACATGCAATTCATTACAACTAGTCAACTAGACTGTGTATCTCTAAAGAGATTTCTAAACCTAGCTGATCAACATACAATTTTTAGCATGATTACCGGTCTTTCATCCAAACTGACTTAATTAACAAACTCCAAGCTAAAGCCAATTCTAATCTATCATGAACTCTCTCTTTTTGATAAATATACTTCAAACATTTGATTCACCAAAATTTTAACTATTTGATAATAATATTCTTTGATAAGTTTTTATTTATAACTTTTTGATTTTTTTATGACATGTGATTTCAATATATGTGCCAAATCATCTCAAGAAAGTACACGTTGATGATAAAGAATTTAAGCTAGAATCAAACATAAAGCTAAGGTACAAGGAAAGAATCTAGTTTAAGTGACCAAACAATTCAAATCCCCTCCCCATATTTATTTTCCATCCATTATGTTTCTTCAATTCAATTAACCAAAGCCACCCATAGTTTAACCTCTTATCCCACGAAAAACAAGAGCTTCCTATAAGCAATTATCACAAGGCTTTATACCATTATCATGAAGAGGGAATGAAAATGACGTAAGAGTTGCGCTGGTCGAGCTAGAACTTCACACGAATGCGGGAATGCATTCTAAATCTCTTCTATAGTGGATATGGCATCTAGAATTTCTTCATTGCTTCCCGCTCTACATTTGGCTCTATTGATATTCTATTTCTATTTGAAGTTTACTTCTATATAGTTGGTGTATGTACAAAAAAGAAAACGTCTTATCTTACTATTCGAGGTAAATATGTAAAGTTCTATAAGAAAAAGAAGATTAACTAGTAAAGTGGTGTAAATGACTCGTTTAACATAAATAGTGAGACGATATCATGATGAAACCATCTTATTTGATTTTTTTTTTTACTTCAATAAGTATGAAGAATGTTATGTTATCTCCAAATATATTGAATATTTACTTTTTTCATGCTATCTTACATTGGTCTGTAATAGGTTCTATAGTAACTTAAATCAGACAAGTAGAGGCTTGAAGCCCTAATCCTTCGACCTTGGCTTTCTCCCTGGATTTGTCTCGCAAACCTAAATCAGTCTCTCCCTGTTGTCGGACGTCCTACCTTTCTAGTTCATCTTGTACTGGAGTTAGGTAGTCCATCAAATACTTCAAGTACATTTTTTTAAAGATGCCTATTAGAATTGGAGATAATTCTGATCTAAATGCACTTCCAACTCAACCTCACTAACAAAATTCTCCTCTATCAAGTAGTATTCCACCACCTCAAGATCAAGAGAATGACATAGACTTCAGAGCTATTAGAAATATTAGGACTCAACCAAAGTCACATCTAGGACTCAATCCTAATTAGGTTGATTACTTGTGAATTCTTGTGAAATATTGTAACTTTGTTTTTGTAAAATTCTTTTAGGTTGTATATGGATTCTTGTAAATATTCAAATTTCAATACTCGATTATATAACAATATTATAATATCTCTGACTCAAAAATTTTAAATCTGCCACAAATGATGTCCCTTTACTAATACTTCCATGTGTGATAGTTCTCTTGTAAGGTTTTGGGGTTATGTTCTTAATTAAAAGGTATATGGTAAAGGGAGCATTAGAATTAGGGTTTAACCTAAAATAGTATATATGTAATTCACACATCATGACCATGGAAAATTGTAGATTAAATCTAAAATAGGTTAGATTTGATATAATTCAAAAGAGATATAAATGGAATTTGCACATTTCGCTTCATCTTGTAAAAATAAAATTTATATAGATTTGATATAATTCAAAAAAGATATAAATTCTAGATAATATTGCACTTGTTTTTCACCCCTTTTCTCTTCATCTTGTAAAAATAAAATTTATTGCAATTAGTTTAGTTAGTAAATTTTAATTTGCCAATAAATATAGTTGGTAAAATGAGTTTCAATCCATAAAGTTCATTTTTATTAGTAAGATTCATCTGAATCAATAAATATTGAGTTTAATCACTAATACTTCCTCTGTTCTCTAAAAATCTACAAATACATTATTCCTAAAAAAGCAAGACAAACTGACAGAGGATCTATAGAGTATGAAATTGGGTCCTTTTTATTTATCTAAATAGGTGAGAGAATGTGGTTGTGAGAGAACTAGAGTAAGTAGTGTGGAAATAAAACAAACCTTTTCAATTTAGAAATTAACTACAAGTGGGTAGCTAGAAGTTTAGACAATGGACTTAAACAACATGTGGGTAGATTATAGAGAACAGAGGGAGTATGTATCTTACTACAATCTACCATGATTGATATTCCCTCCATTCCTTAAAAATCTTCATACTCGTAGTTTAATCCATTGCTTTAAATTCTTCCTATTTTCTTTATTCCTAAGTTGATATACATTTTTTCTCTACCATCCTATATTGCTTCACTTATCGAGCTCGCTTTATTATACACTTTTTCACAACCAGATTCGCTCTCCTTTTTCAAAAAAAGAAAAAAGAACCTAGACCAACTTTTACAACCTCTTTCCTCTTTAGCTTGATTTTTGTTGGTACAAAAGAGAAAGATAGTTGAGGGGTGGAAGGAGTATGATTTTGAAAGATTTATTTTTAAAAAAAAACTAAAATGATGATTATCATATGATTCACTGATAGCCATTTCTTTATTTCTATAGATTTGTAATGTCGTGTTTACCAATGAAAAAGCATTACCGTTAATGTAATACTCCTTATAGGTTTGAATATCTTCTATAATCTTTTATTAAATTTTACTATCTAATTTAAGCAATATCGTAGTTTTCATTATTAGTGTGTGGTTTTCGACCAAAGTTGATGGAGATCCGACAAAAATGGTGTTTTCATAATATATTGGTTGTGAAACCTACTGGCATTACATGTATAAGGTAGTTAAATTAAACAACAAAAAAAATGCACAAGGTACTGTAAACCTATAAGGTGCATATTATAGGTAGTCTTTTGACAAAAAAAAATCCTTACAAATATGAAAATATTATTATGAGTGGTAAAAATTGTACTGGTTTTGTTAATGGTATGTTTAAAAAGACTTTTACCAATATACAACGGGTAAGAAAAAGATCTTCCATTTTTGTAAAAAATAAATCTCTTACTCAAGTTGAATTATTAGAATATTTACCACAAGTCAAGAAGAGTAAACTGAACTATTATTATTAAATTGGATCACATATCTACATGACAATCCCAATCTTTGATGAGATGTAACAATAGATTACAAGATCATACGATATCTTTACTCATATATTCACTTGTGTTGTGGTATTTGGCTTTACTTTGACAAACTACTACCCTCTTTGTAGGGTGACTTTAGCATTGCCATTGGGACGTACATTCAGGTAGAATCTAAACAAAACGGACCACCTTTTATTTCTTAACCACATAAACAACTTGCATATACACACACAAAAAATAAAAAAACATAAACAACTTGTCTGCTTTCTAATCCCATGTTGGTACATTTAGTAAAAAAATCAGCGTCAAAGTGATCACTCACCACAACTGATGCCTCCAGTTGCTGGTATGTTGGTCACCAACCTGAACATTCGAAAGAAACATCGATGAGTATTGAGTAGTGTGCTTAGCTTAATTAACAAACGCAAAGAGAAGAATTTACATAAAATGGAAGAGAAATCTTATATGCTTCTATAGAGTTTATGGCTACGAATTAGTTAAGAATATTAGGGTTCCAATTGTCCCTTGCATGGGAATATTATGCTATACAAATAGATTCAACCTAATTTGGCCCAACTGAAAATTATTCGACCTTCTAATCAAAATGAACCCGAACATTGATATGATGAATTTGAATTTATCGCTACCCAAAATGGCTCAACTGAATTGTATATTCATCACTAAGATATAACCCAAATCATAATTAAATTTGAATGACTTGTCTACAATCTCTACTAAGCACCAACGAATGGAAGCGAGTGTAATTCTATCTAGGACATTAATGACTTTTTTGTTTTTTGTACCTAAACAAGTATACTATAAAATCTATCTTGTAACTATATACTACACTAAAATGCGTGAATTACGTCAAAGCAAAAGTTTTGGGCATTTTTGCAAAGTTATTAACTTACCAATGCAAATATTCTCTTTCACTAGGACTGCCGGGGCTTGGAGCATCAGGATCCACCATGACCTTCATAACAAGAACCTCGTTAGAATTATAGATATATATATATGATCCCATTTAATAGTCCAAACGTAAAAAATGAAGAAAGGAAGTGATGGGAAATAAGTAGCGAACAACTTACCAATGTATAAAGTGCCCTAGGATCATTACCCACAATCTCGATTCTTGGCGGGTTGACAACTTGAGAAGGTTTAAACTCACAAGCATTGATGACTTCTCTACTCTCGTAGATCACCCTAAGAGTTGCTGATCTTACAAAAGGATCCAAAACATCTCCAATCACTTGTCCTACAACAAGTGAATCTCTTGTATTTCCACTTCCACTCCCATTTCCAGGCATAAAGATGAGATTTGTATGGTGATATACAATGTAAAGCTATATTTTTCTTGGACCTTTTGAGTTCACTTATGGTATTGTTACAACTTGCCACTCTTGAGCTTTTTTATAACTTGTTTCCCTAGGCATCATATCTATCTTTTATTCCAATGGTCCCTCACAATAAATTAAGTGGATGTTGACATAAAACGATGACAACCTGATTTGAATTTGATCAAATTTTAACTCAATTGAAAGCAAAAACAACTAATCTGAATCCGAAAATATCTGAATTAAATCTCATTCTAGATTTAATTAAAAAGGTTTGGATTTAGACCAAGATGTAATAACCGTTGGACCCAATGTGAGATTTTATTTGAATTCGACTTGTATTATTACATCATCAACTAATAAAAGATACATTAAAATAAGATAATTTGATTGACTCAATATGGTTTTGATGACGATAGAATAAATTATTATTTTTTGCAAAGAAAGATGATTGTATTAATTTAACGTCAAACGACACTTAAGATAAAGATATCAAATAATTAACGAATACATTTCAACAAAATCAAACAATAATGTTTTTATTCAGAATTAATGACCCTAAACCAAAGATATAACAATTCGATACATACTACTCTCGTTGTCTCAATACAACTTGTAAGCGGATATGTTGTTTGATAACGACTTGAAAAACATCCATCTTGATTTGCTTAAGAATGTAGATGAATTGCTTCAATCCATTGCAACAATACATGCCAACCCTTTAGCAGAGGCATCTGATTAAAATAATAATAACAACTAGACGGAAAAACCTACAATAGGGGACTGGAAACTCACAAAAAGTAAATTGTAAAATCCTACAAGAGCTTGTTGACCCTATATGGTTTTGGTGATGACAAATTAAAGTAATAACTAACAAGTTTTATAAGTTTTATGTGTGCAAGGTTCATGAATTAATAATGATGCTTCATGAAGATAATAAGTGAAGTTCCTGAGTTGGAACTCCAAGAGAAAAGGAACTTAGTTACATAAGGGTGTAATTTGGGTTTCTTGTGTAAGCTTAAGGAACAAAGATCGTCATATGGTAAGGAATTGTAATTGTTCCTATGGAACTATGTTAGTGAAACTGATATAAAAAACATGTGTCTAAACTAACAAAATATTTGTCTGTTCCTATGAATAGAATGTTTGTCTGTTCCTATGAATGACCTATGAATGGAACAGACTTGTAACATGCGTGCAATGGTTTTAAGAAAGGAACAAATCATGTTTTTTAGTCTAAAGGAACAAACAAAGTTGTTTTAGAAACCAATTCTCACGCCTAATGTTTTATGCAAAGGAACAATTGTTTTAAAACAAAGGATTTTTTGTTGGGAACTACCTACATTTAGGGGGTCATTTGTAAATAACTACCCTGTTTCAAAAAAATGCCAAATAACTACCTACTTTTGTCAAAAAAGTTTGGTATCACTACCTTTTACAGATTTCCGTCAAAAAAATTAACTGAAAACGTTAGTGGGCCCATATTTTAACCTTTTCCTCCCAATTTCAAACTAAATTACTGAACTAACCTCATGTTATACACTCAATTCAGTTTCTCTCTCCTTATTCATTTCACCTTAGCTAACTTTATCCTTTTTCTTCCATTTTCATTGCAGCTTTCACCTTACTATTGTGAATTCAATTACTTCCGGTATTGAGATTTCCAAATTCGTGTTGAGTCTGGTATTGAATTTGCTTTCTCTTTTTCTTTTTGAATTTTGCCTCTAACGTGGTTCTTAATAGCCAATTTAGTGTATTGAATTTTGCTTCTAATTCATATTGACTGCCATTCATATGATAAAAATAGCCAATTTCGTAAATTCAATTATAGTATTGTAAATCCAATTACTTCTGGTATTGAGATTTCCAATTTCGTGTTTGAGTCTGGTATTGAATTTGCTTTCTCTTTTTCGTTTTGAATTTTGCCTCTAACGTCGTTCTTAATAGCCAATTTCGTGTATTTCATTTTGCTTCTAATTTCATATTGACTGCCATTCATATGATAAAAATAGCCAATTTCGTGTTATACCGGTTGAATGTGAAATTCAAGGTATTTAAGATATGGTTTTTGGGTCTTATCTAAAGTATTAAAAACTGTGGTTTTGACATGATTTAGTATGATTTAGTACTGTGTAAATTGAACAATGTCTTGAAACTTAGGAATGTAGAATTATGTTTGACTTGGATTAACCAGTTTAAATTTTTGTTTGATCATATTTTAGTCAGAAATCAGATTGTGGAATTTAGTGGACAGAGGACTAGACCCAAATAATCAATGTGAATGATTTGTCTGGTGCATCTCATTTTCCCATCGAGTTTAACTTGAACACCCTGACCTATGCTAAAACTAATGTAATATGTAGATGTGGTATAGTTGTCAAGAGGAGAATCTACATTAGTAGAATTGTAGTCCGGTTTTTACTTTACTTTACACCTGACTAGTTGGAGGCTCACAATCACTCGAGCAAGGAATTCTGAGTATATGTTCATTCGACAGTAGGTTCAAAGATGTTAGGCTTCTAGTATGTGAGCTAGGCATATCTAATAGGTGAGGGGCCATTCGGGATTTGTATAGTTTCCTTTCAGAGCTTGTTTGGTTCATCTTTTGACCGTCTCAAGAAACGGAATCAAGGACTCACTCCATTACCATATGTTTGGTACAAGATTTTTTGTTTCCATTCCATTACCATTCTTAATCCCACTCCCTTAATCTAATACCCTTCTCACCTCGGCGGTAACAAACACCACCAAAGATAGAAAATAAACTGCACATCTCTTAAGTCACCCAATCACCACATCTATCAATATTTTTAACTTATTATTTTGTTTTTATGGAGACTTTGCACATATATTATTAAAACTTAAGATAAATATTTACAAGCCGTATTCTTTCAATAGTGAAGATTTTGAGATTGCCAATTTCGTGTTATTTTTATGTAGCTAGTAATGGAACGAACATGGATGCATGCAAGACGTACTAGTGACGAGTATGCAAAAGGGGTTACAGAGTTCATTGAATTTGCAATCAAACACGTTGAAAATCCAAATTCTATTGTGTGTCCTTGCGTTAATTGCAACAACATGATCCAACATAGTGTTGAGGATGTAGAAATGCATTTGGTCATTCGTGGAATTGTGCAAACATACAAATGTTGAATAAAACATGGAGAGCCATTAGGAAATGTAGTATCTCATGTAGATACTGGAATCACTGATGTGACAATAGATGAGAATGATGGGGAAGAAGAATATTTTACCCTCAATTGTGACCAACTAGAAGAAATGGTCGAAATCTTAGGGGAAAATATTGACAAAAATTCAGTAGTGTTCGAGACTATATGCAATGATGCAAAAATGCCTCTGAATCCTGGTTGTTCTAATTTTATTAGATTATCTGCTGTGCTGAAACTCTATAATTTGAAAGCTAAAGGGGGATGGACTGATCAAAGTTTCACAGCATTACTTGGATTGCTGAAGGAAATGCTTCCATCGGAAAATGTGCTTCCAAATCGTACGTATGAAGCGAAAAAGATGTTGACCTCTATAGGCATGAGTGTTGAGAAAATACATGCCTGTCCTAATGATTGCATCTTATATCATAAGGAATATGCAACATTAGATAATTGTCCTGAATGCAAAACTCCGAGATATGATAAAAAAAGTTCCATCAAAGGTAATGTGGTATTTTCCAATAGTACCAAGATTTAGGCGTTTGTTTAGCATTGCTGAGGAATCGAAGAAATTAACTTGGCATAATGATGATAGAGAAAAGGATGGTATGCTTAGACACTTGGCAGATTCTCCACAGTGGATCCAGATTGATCGTGAATTCCAAGAGTTTGGTCGTGAGCCTAAAAATCTTCGTCTTGCTCTCGCAGCAGATGGCATGAACCCTTTTGGGAATCAAAGCACTACACATAGCACATGGCCTGTTATTTTAATGATATACAATCTTCCTCCCGAGTTCATTATGAAGCGAAAGTATATGATGCTCTCCATATTGATTTCAGGTCCAAAACAACCAGAAAATAATATAGATGTGTATTTGGAGCCATGAATTGAAGATTTGAAGATGATGTGGTATGCAGGGATAGAGGTCTATGATGCTCATTAAAATGAGCATTTCAATCTTAAAGCATTGCTTTTTGGAACGATTAACGATTTCCCAGCATATGGCAACTTGGCAGGGTATAGCGTTAAGGGGTTTGAAGCATGTCCTATATGTGAAGAAAACACATATTGTCTTAGCCTCCATAAGGTTGTGTACCCGGGAAATCGCAGATTCTTACCCTCGAATCATCAGTACCGAAGGTGGAGGAAAGCTTTCAATGGTCAACCAGAAGAAGGTAGAGCTCCCGTGCCTCCAACAGGAGAAGAAATTCTTGAGAAGATGGAAAAACTGGATGTTAAGCCTGGAAAGTTAAATGCAAACCAAGTTCCTAAACGTGGGCATAAAAGAAGGTCTAAACTGTTTGATCTTCCATATTGGAAGACTTTGTATGTGCGCCACTTTCTTGATGTGATGCATATAGAGAAAAACGTGTGTGAGAGTATTATTAACACAGTACTGAATGTGCCGGGTAAGACTAAAGATGGTAAGAAAGCCAGAGATGACTTGGTTAAAATGAATATTAGAGCTGAATTGGCCCCAATCAACAAGGGGGATCGTACTTATCTTCCTCCTGCATGTTATACTCTTTCTAAAAGGGAGAAAACAACGTTTTGTAAGTGTTTGCATGGAGTTAAGGTTCCTGAGGGTTATTCATCAAATATAAAGAGACTTGTGTCACTGAAAGACAATAAGTTGATCGGGTTGAAATCTCATGATTACCATATTCTCATGGAACATCTTTTGCCAGTCGTTATTCGCTCCATTTTGCCAGAACGTGTTCGGAATGCTATCTTTAAATTATGCCTTTTCTTCAGTGAGATTTGCAAGAAAGAGATTGACCCTTTGAATTTAGATACTTTGCAGGCTAACCTTGTTGTCACATTGTGCCAGCTAGAGATGTTCTTTCCGCCTTCATTTTTCGACATTATGATTCATTTGACTGTGCACCTGGTCAGAGAAATTCGGTTATGTGGACCAGCATATCTTAGATACATGTACGCAGTAGAGAGGTTTATGAAAATACTGAAGGGATATGTGAAGAGTGGGAGCCATCCAGAAGGGTGCATTGTTGACCGAACTCTCATTGAAGAAGCCCTTGAATATTGTAGTCAATACCTTGCTAACGTTGAGGCGATAAGGATCCCAAAACCTAGACATGAAGGAGGGGGTGAAGGCAAGGGGTTTGGTGGCAATAAAGATGTTTCCATTTCACATGATGAATGGGAGCAAGCACATTTATATGTCCATCAAAATAATGATGAAGTTGATCCGTACGTGGAGGAGCATAAGCAGTACCTAATGCACTTGTATCCGCGCAAGAGTGAGATTTGGAGAACCGAAGAACACAATCATTCCTTCATTGAGTGGTTTCGTGCACGAATTGCAGTTAAACTATCTCATTCACCACAAAATGTTTCTAAGAGATTAAAATAGCTTTCTCGAGGTCCTGCATTTGAGGTTATGTCATTCTCTGGTTATCGTATTGACGGTTACACATTTTACACCAAGAGTAGAGATGATGAGACAACCATGCAGAATAGTGGAGTTTCTATTTTAGCCCAAGCTTTGCATATTTCTGGTGCAAAGGACAAAAATCCCGTGTATGTGAAAATGACGTACTATGGAGTAATAGAACGCATATGGGAATTGGATTACAAGAAATTTAAGATTCCAATATTCAGGTGTAGGTGGGCAAATAACAATAGTGTTCATGTCAATAGCCATGGGTTGACCTTTGTTGATTTGAATAGATTGAGTTACAAAGAGGAGCCATTTTTGTTTGCTGCAAAAGCCAAGCAAGTGTTTTATGTGAGTGACCCTGCTAATCCTATAGTGTCAGTTGTTTTGTCAAGTAATAAAAGACATTCACAAGATAACCATGATATAGTTGATATAGATGATATGGAAGATCGATCCATGTCTTTCCCATCTCAGCCATTTAGTAATAATTTAGCTGAAGATGAGGTGTACATTCGAGATGATCACGATGAGGGGATTTGGGTTGAAGACACTGAGCCAAGTTCAAAGAAAACTAAGAAAAGGAAAAGGAGAAAGATGCATTAGTAGGGTAAAGATTGAATCTCATTTCTTTAAGTACATTTTTTTTGAATTATATATATATTTGTTATTGAATACGTGAAAGTGGTAACTAACCCTTAAAAGTTGGTTTATATATAGGTGATCGTTTTTGGTCACGGCAAACCCGACTCCTTCACAGATCTTCTAGTATTAGAACAAGCTGCCAGATAGAATTTGAATGCGCGTGTAAAGTAGGTTAAGTAGAGGCTTGCAAAAGAATTTCTTGTCCAGTGGTATCAGCTAGATACCTCAAAACATGCGATAGGCTTTTGTTGTGAGGGACCCTAGGCTGTTGGAGAAATTGACTGTGAGTCTGAACAGCAAAAGAAATATCAGGCCTTGTGTGTGTAAGGAAGTTCAGCTTTTCCACTAAGCAGCTTTTCCACTAACCAGCTTTTCCACTAAGCAGCTTTCAGAATCTGTTTAAAGGTCCTCTTCAGTAGCTATGAGCTTATTGAGAAGAATCTGCATGAGGATCTGCTTCGGGATCTAGGAGCTTGATTGTTGAAGGCAGAGGGGAATTGTGATGGGTTTTTTTTTTGTTTTTATGTAACTATTCATTCAGTTGACCTGTGATCGTGATTTGCTTCTTGCACATTAATTTTAGACATGTCCTCCTGTTAAAAAGAACCGAGAGTAATGATTCACAACTTCTTGCACAACGTATTATCTTTTGATTTCACAGTTTTGATTTCACATTAAGTGTTGGACCCCCAATGAATGCGTGCTGCTGCAGTGCTTCTGTTGCCGCTGTTGCAGTAGTTGTTGCTGTTATATTTCAACATCTTCTGACTTCTTTTTCCAGTAGAAAAATCTTTAGCTGAAACAGACTGTTTATCTGCAGTTAACTGCCCAGCATATCTTATTTTCTTATTGTTCTGAGGTAACGGTATCTCCCTGAATCTCTATTCTGGGAATTGAGCTTGAGCCGTTTCACTAACCAGTAATCAACGACAGCAAGACTGCGTACATCTGTATCCTAAATTCCTAATCCCACAAAAGATGAAAGTTTCAACGATACTTAGGCAGTAGAACTTAGAAAATATGTAGAATGTGTTACCCTCTTTTTGCTATGAGCAACGGGTGGGAGGTGTTTACTCCATCATAGTAGGATAGTAACAATCAAGTATCCATGCCCACTAGTACAATACATGAGATGATCCCAGCACTAATTAAGGATCGTCTCAGGGGGAAAAACTAACAAAGGAAAACTAGTATGGGCAAGATCAAATCCTTACAGTGAACAAACGCTTGTACTAGTAATATATCGCTATAAGCAATCCAGCCAATGCACTTCAAAGAAGAAGCCATGTTGCATCAGAAATAGAAGTCATAAAGTATCGCCTCTGGTGTTTAAGTTTAACCCCTCAATTTCCCCCCATTTTAAAGGATGATTGACCCTGAAATTTAATTTGCACGCCATTTTGCAGGAACTGTAGCAAAGTTTATGTTGACTTTAAGCACAATACTAGTAAAAAAAAGTAGAAGGAGCTCCCCCTTCAAACAAGTAGCCTTCATTTTCCTATACTACCCAAAGTATAATAAAAATATTTACATATCTTCAAGAATCCCACAATGTTGTTGTTGCTGTTGCTGCCGCTGCAACAACTGTTTCAGAATCCCACAATGTTGTTGCTGCCGCTGCAGCTGCTGTTGCTGCCGCTGCAGCTATTGTTGATGCCGCTGCTGCTATTGTTGTTGTCGCTGCTGCTGTGAGTGCTGTTGTTTCTGCCGCTGTTGCTGCGAGTTCTGCTATTGCTGCATTAAAGCTTTTAAAACATGTCATTATTTAGTGATGGAAAGCCAAAAGAGGTTAGGGATTATTACAAAAGGTTTTTTAGCTGCTGCAGTAGCATTATATGCTTTATTTTTGGTTGTTGCACACTGGCATTGTTAACTATTTACATATCCCACTTTAACCACAACTTTTTGCTAATTACATTCTCATTTCAAACACTGTTAACCTATGTTTGCAGCATACTACTACATTATCATTTCAAACACTGAAGCTTTGTTGGTCAAACATACAGGAGGTTATGGCTAATTCATTCATGGATGGTGAATGTAATGGTGATTGTTAGAAACTGACTGTTTACAATGACTGAACAAAGACTAAATTCAAGGCTGTGTCGCGGTAGAAGACCACTGACTTGAAAGCAATTACGGCCCGACTATGGTGGTAATCGCAACTGGCCGGAAAGCTCCCCAAGGTTAACACAGCGACCTTTCTAAGTCACCACTAACAGAGAAAGATCTTGGAGACTCTTTATGCACGTACCCAGTGTTTAGAAGAGAGAAAGAAGAAGAGAAGAGAAGTGAATTTCGGATGCTAAACTGAGGTAGAAGTGGACTGATTTTATAGTAAAAGAATCAGGCCAAATAAAGAAGGTAATAAACAGAGGGAGGAAATCAAGGGCGACAATAAAGGCCATTAACACTGTAATAAAGGCCATTTAACACTGTAACGTTTAACAACGTTTCAGTTTTACATGTTACCGTTACACACAGTTGGGCTCGGGTCCAAAAAGATAAGCTCCAGCTCAGCTCTTCCCAGAACCCAGAACCCAGATCCCAGATCCCAGGTCCCAGGTCCAGCCCAGTCCGGTCCGGTCCGGGCGGGCGGCGCGCGCGCGCGCGCGTGTGTGTGTGATAGCAAGCCCAAACCCAAGTTTGATCTCCAACCACAAAAACCAACCAAGTACTCAACTCAATAAACATGAAGAGGAAGGGAGTTAATAAACAAAGGCAAGCTCCCTTCCATAGGAGATGTGGGATGTTTGGAAAAAACACAAGTAGGCTTTGCAAGCCTTAACTCCAACAATCCCCCACAAAGGCTTTGAAAAGCAAAAGAAATTCCTGGGTAAGGAAAGGGAGGTACTTAAGCATCAATATCTTTCGATTTGAATTGATACATAGTGGAGTGAGGCAACAACTTACTTTCTAGTGAGTGAATTTCTCTTGAACTCACCAGAGTTCCGTTGAGACCCCCACAACACATACCTACCTTAAGAACGTGCAGTCTCCGCGATACAACACAAGCGCTTTATAGCCATGCGCACACCTTGGGTCTCATAAGTGCTCTAGAAAGACAGCCCAGTCTTTCATAGAAGGCGGCTTAACCTCCACACTTACGTAGGTAGTCCATTAAGTGTTCCTCAATAACACCACCCCGAGGGATATGAAACTATTAAGAGCAAAAGCTCAACCTCACAATATAAATCCATCAAGTGCGTCTCAATAGCACCACCAAACAGGCTATGGATTTAGAAAGCACTACCAACATGCCATAGGGATGAGTAATGTAGTGCAAGTTAAGATTCTATGGCTTCGTTTGACCACAAACGGGTATCCACCATAAACTCTCAACTAATGGGCCTAAGCCCCATCCCCCTCGACGACTCTAGGACAACTCTCCTAGATAATCCCTTAGTAAAGGGATCAGCAAGATTTCTTTCGGACCTGACATAGTCCAAAGAAATCACCCCATTTTTCAGGAGTTGTTTCACGACTCCATGTCTGATCCGTATGTGTCTTTTCTTACCATTGTAGACACTGTTCTTAGCAACGCCAATGGCTGCTTGAGAATCACAGTGAAGGGAGACAGGAGCACCCTGCCCTCCCCATAATGGAATATCAGACAAAAGGTTTCTCAACCACTCAGCTTCTTGCCCTGCCAACTCGAGTGCAATAAACTCAGACTCCATGGTTGAGCGTGCTATACAAGTCTGTTTCGAAGACTTCCACGAAATAGCACCACCACCAAGAGTAAACACGTAACCACTAGTTGAACTAATCTCATCATTACCTGAAACCCAGTTTGCATCACAAAATCCTTCAAGTACAGCAGGAAATTTAGAGTAGTGCAAACATAGATCAACTGTTCCTTTCAGGTATCTAAGAAGACGATGAAGAGCATTCCAATGTTCATTACTAGGGTTATGAGTATACCGACTCAGTCGACTCACTGCATAGGCTATGTCAGGTCGAGTACAGTTCATGAGGTACATCAAACTACCTATGACTTTCGCATATTCACTTTGAGAAACACTTTCTCCTAAATTCTTAGTCAAATGAATACTAGGATCATAGGGTGTACTCACTGGAGCAACATCAAAGGAGTTAAATTTTTAAGCACCTTTTCCACATAATGAGACTGACTAAGGGAGATGCGACCGGAGGTTTTCTTAAGTCTTACTCCTAAAATCACATCAGCTTCTCCCAAATCCTTCATCTCAAACTTCGATGCCAAGAAAAGTTTAGTATCATTGACCACCTTTAAATTGTTACCAAAGATCAACATGTCATCCACATAAAGACATATGATTACACAATCTGATCCTATTAGCTTTGAGTAAACGCAAGAGTCAGAGTTGTTGACAATGAAGCCATTTGACACAATAGTACTGTCAAATTTTTCATACCACTGTTTTGGTGCTTGTTTGAGACCATATAAGGACTTCCTCAACTTACACACTTTATCTTCTTGACCTTGCACCACGAAACCCTCAGGTTGAGACATATAAATCTCCTCCTCTAAGTCACCATTCAAGAAAGCAGTCTTAACATCCATCTGATGTATGACTAAGTCATGAATAGCAGCAAGAGCTAACAGGGTCCTAATGGTGGCTATCTTAGTCACAGGAGAATAAGTGTCAAAGTAATCTAGTCCTTTCCTTTGAGTGAAGCCCCTAATCACAAGTCTGGCTTTAAACCTCTCAATGGTCCCATCAGGTCTCAACTTCTTTTTAAAGATCCATTTGCTATCTATGGTCTTTGATCCCTTAGGTAAGTAAGTTAACTCCCAAGTGGAGTTAGACACTATGGAATCTAGCCCGCTCTTAATGGCCTCTTTCCAAAAACTAGCATCCACAGATCTCATTGCTTCCTCAAAAGTCTTAGGGTCCTCTTCTATCATGAAAGCAAAGACCAATTCATCACTTAACAAGTCAATACAAGAGCTCTCAGACAGAAAAGCAGTGACAAAATCAGAACCAAAGTCTTTTGCTACTCTAGGTCTTTTACTTCTCCTAGGTTCATCTGTAGCACCAGAACACCAACATGCAAATCAACTGAAGTACTACTTAAAGTCAAATCAGCAGTAACATTACTAGTAGGTAAGGAAACGTCGTGCGTAGAACAAGTAGGTAAAACAACCGTAGGAGAAGAACATGAAGGCATGGAAGCAACATCACCCTTTTTCAAGGGAAAAACATGTTCAAAGAACTCAGCGTCTCTGTACTCACAAATAGACCTATCACTCAAAGTCATGAACCTATAGGCAGCATGAGCATAACCAATAAATACTGCATCAAAGGTCTTAGGTCCAATGTTTGACCTTTTATAGTCAGGTAGCCCAACTTTAGCTAGACACCCCCACACTCTCAAGAAGCTCAAGTTTGGAGTAAACCCCTTCCATAATTCATAGGGAGTCTTATCTAACCTTTTGTGAGGTACTCTGTTAAGAACATGACAGGCTGAAAGGACTGCTTCCCCCCACATTTCATCAGGCAACCCAGAACTTACAAGCATAGCATTCATCATGTTTTTCAAAGACCTATTTTTCCGTTCAGCTATACCATTCTGTTGGGTACATAAGGTGCACTAAGTTCATGAATAATACCCAATTTCTCACAATGGTCATTCAAAGAGAAGTTTTCAAACTCTCTACCTCTGTCAGATCTAACCCTCTTGATTTTCCTATCAAGTTGGTTTTCTACTTCGGCCTTATATTTGATGAAAGCTTCCCCTGCCTCACTTTTGGCTTTGAGAAGGTAAATCTTAGTGTACCTCGAAAAATCATCAACAAATGAAATATACCAGAATTTTCCTCCTCTACTTCTAGTGTTCTGGAAGTCAGCTAAGTCCGTATGAATCAACTCTAGAAGTTGTGTGGTCCTTTGAGTCACAGTTTTGCAAGGTTTCTTAGTGAATTTTGCTTCAACACAAACTGGACACTTAGAAAACTCAGTAGTCGACAGATTAGGAATTAAAGCTAAGGTCCTTAGTCTCTTAATGGAAGCAACATTCACATGCCCTAATCTACCATGCCACAAATTTAAAGACTCAGCAATATAAGCAGAACCAGAAACAGTCTTATTAAAAACAGCAGAAATAGAAGAAGCAACATTCAGAATAAATAAACCTCCACTTAAATACCCCTTCCCAACAAATTCCCCACCACGAGTCATTACAACTTTGTCAGCCTCAAAAACAATTTTCAAACCAGCTTTGTTTAATAAGGCACCAGACACTAAGTTGCGACGCATAGTAGGAACATACAACACATTAGAAAGGGAGAGGGTTTTTCCAGAGGTAAGTTTAAGAGTGACCTTTCCTCGTCCAAGTACTCCAGCAGTTGCAGCATTGCCCATGTAGACACACTCGCCTTCAGAAGCATCCTGAAAATCATGGAGCAGCTCCTTGTTTGCACAGAAATGTCTTGAAGCCCCAGTGTCCAGAATACAATCAGTACTGTTCTCGATCAGATTTGCTTCAACAACCACAGCAGCGACAATGTCGTTTGATTCAGCAAGGTTGGCCTGAGGTCCTTGTTTTTGCACAGAACCTTGGCGTTGAGGGCATTGGTAAGCCTTATGATCTGGCTTGCCACAGACATAACAGAGGACAGACTTCTTTTGAATCTTGCTATCCGGTTTGTTAAATTTGCCTTGCTTCTTTCCTTTGTTATTACCCTTTTTCCCTTTTCCCTTAAACTTATCAAAGCCTGATGGAGCAGCAGATTCCACCAGGTTAGCTTTAGTGGTATTAACAGAAACTGAATCTAGATTGTCCTTAAGGCGATTTGCCTCTTCAATCCTCATATGACTAATTAATTCCTGAAGAGACAGGAATTCTTTTATGTGTTTCAGATTATTTCTAAAATCTCTCCAAGAAGGGGGAAATTTTTCTAGTAAAACATTAGCTTGAAATACTTCACAAATTTTCATGTCCTCATTAAGAACATCAGCACAGAGATTTTCGAACTCATGAACTTGATCCATGACTGGCTTATCATCAACCATACGGAAAGCCAGCCACTTGCCAACAACATATTTCTGTTTTCCAGCATCATCAGCCCCATATTTTTTCTCAAGGGCCTCCCAAATCAGTTTTGAACTTTTATGAACCATAAACAAATCATACAGATTATTGATCATCAGATTAAGGAGGTGGAAACGGACAGTTTTATTATCTTTTACATATTTTTCAATTTCGTCCTCTTTCTTCTTAATTTCAGTAGCAGAAGGAGAAGAGGATGAGTCACCTGTAGTAGTAAGCGCAGTGGGACAGTCCTTGAAAAGGACGTAGTCAATGTCCAATTGCTCAAAGAACATCAGCAGTTTCGAAGACCAACGTTTGTAGTTGTTTCCGTCAAGAGATTCGAGCTTGGACAGATGAGACACAGATTTGCTTGAAAAATCAGCCATTGCAAATTAAAATAATTGCTTTCAAACTGTTAGAAACTGACTGTTTACAATGACTGAACAAAGACTAAATTCAAGGCTGTGTCGCGGTAGAAGACCACTGACTTGAAAGCAATTACGGCCCGACTATGGTGGTAATCGCAACTGGCCGGAAAGCTCCCCAAGGTTAACACAGCGACCTTTCTAAGTCACCACTAACAGAGAAAGATCTTGGAGACTCTTTATGCACGTACCCAGTGTTTAGAAGAGAGAAAGAAGAAGAGAAGAGAAGTGAATTTCGGATGCTAAACTGAGGTAGAAGTGGACTGATTTTATAGTAAAAGAATCAGGCCAAATAAAGAAGGTAATAAACAGAGGGAGGAAATCAAGGGCGACAATAAAGGCCATTAACACTGTAATAAAGGCCATTTAACAATGTAACGTTTAACAACGTTTCAGTTTTACATGTTACCGTTACACACAGTTGGGCTCGGGTCCAAAAAGATAAGCTCCAGCTCAGCTCTTCCCAGAACCCAGATCCCAGGTCCCAGGCCCAGGCCCAGGCCCAGCCCAGTCCGGTCCTGGCGGGCGGCGCGCGCGCGCGCGTGTGTGTGTGATAGCAAGCCCAAACCCAAGTTTGATCTCCAACCACAAAAACCAACCAAGTACTCAACTCAATAAACATGAAGAGGAAGGGAGTTAATAAACAAAGGCAAGCTCCCTTCCATAGGAGATGTGGGATGTTTGGAAAAAACACAAGTAGGCTTTGCAAGCCTTAACTCCAACAGTGATGAGAGATGCACTTGTCATAGTTGTGTCCCTACGTATAAAGGGAAAGAATATAAAGGTCGAGGTGCAACTAGGATGTCTGTGGTGGCACGAGCTAGGAACAAGGGAAAACAATTCAATGTTCAATTAAATGACAGAGGTCAACCAATCGGGGAGTATAGTGAACAAACAAGAGCAAGGTGGAAGAGTTTGCGCCGCTGGATATGGAGTGTCTGTATCAAAATACTTCGGATCATTTCCCTCCAAGAAAGAGTATGCCAATGAAATGGCTGAAGTGTATGCAAGAATGAAAAAATTGGAAACTGAAATTAAGGTCCTTAAACGTAAAAGATGTGAGGAGGTGGAGATAGCTAGTAAAGGGGATGATTTAGAAGAGTTAGATGATCATGATGATAATAATGGTGCAAAAAGTAGCGGAACGAAGATTTTTCCTAAGGTAAAATGAAACTATTATGTGATACTTCTATCTTACAAGCTGTTGTTGTGATCCTCTTCTCTTAATTCTTTTTGTTGTTATCCTCCTCTCTTACTTGCTGTGATTTACTAGAATTTGAATTGGATTAATTCTTGTTGTTGTGATTAGACCTCTAACACTGGTGATTTACTAGAATTTGAATTGGATTAATTCTTGTTGTTGTGACTTAGACCTCTAACAGTGGTGATTTACTAGAACTGGAATTGGATTAATTCTTCTTGTTGTGATCAGACCTCTAACATTGGTGAAACATGTAATTGCCTTTTGTAAGTGTAATTCACTAGAATTGGAATAAGACCAGAGGAGAGATTACCTTTATTTCCAACTACACCTGCAGTAGCAGCCACTAACTTTCAGCAATCCAAAACAACTCCTGGTTCCTGCTCTGCCCTTTACCCCACCATCAATGATATCTCCAACTACTAATCAAACTTGGACCAATAAGTTAACTTGAATATCAAACCTTGAATAGCAATCCAAAACAACTCCTGGTTCCTGCTCCCATTCTGCTACTGCAGTACCTATACACAAAAAAAATTCTAACTCAATAACTCTCTGCTAATACTGATTCTCCCCATTTGGTCAGTTAGTTACGAGTCTTAGTCTGAGAGTGGGTCAAAAACTTGCCAAATATGTGCAGATTATTTTCTTTGCTTTAAAATGAAATTATTATTCTTTACTTTGATTAAATATGGTTTTGCCTTTAATCACAATGTACCATGGATGGTATGTATGGCTTTTTGTAGGGTGTTACTCCATGTCATTTGGCTTTGTCAAATCCTTATTATCGAATGGTAGCTACTGGAAAGGTGCATAACAGTATTGATGTGTCACACACACTAGCATTGCCAGCAAACTTTATGAGGGTTGCTATTGAGTATGCAATCGAGAAAAAACACCATTGCCAGTTCCGAATGAAGATCCGAAGCACTCAACATACAAGGTGTAATTGGGACCATTGTCTTATGGCCTATAGATCTGATTATCATAGATGAGCCGGTATGGAGTTAGTGTTAAAATCTTAATGTTCATATTCAATTAAATACGAAACTCCGCACATTGTCTTTTTCTTAGTGTAATCCTCTTTTACATATTTTGTTGACAGGATAAAAATCCGCTAAAGCTCAACGATAAAGAAGTCAAAGATTGTCAATCACAATCCCCATCCAAGAGGAGCGATAAAGAACTTTTAGATACGGGATCTCATACTCTTTCCAAGAGCAAGTACAAAGAAGCTTCCCGCTCACAAAAAACAACCAGGAGAAATGACTCTTCTCATGCATCATCAAAAATACAACCAAGGAAGTTGGATTTCAGCCATGAAAAACGAGTCCCTCATTGGGATTCCCTTCCACCTCATCTTCAAATGTTATATAAGTACGCTATTTTAATGTCTAATGAGCAACAACTTGATATTCCTATTGACATAGGGATCCTTCATCAGCACAAAAATATATCCATTGGCAAGGAAGAAATATTCCAATTTCTCGCTCAAGAAGAAATTGGTGTCTGCCATTTTGTGATTTATATGTCGTAAGTTGTATAATGGTTTATTTGTGTGTATCTTATATGATTGTTGTTCACCGTAAATATTCTTTTTTAAGATTATCTATACTCTGCCAGGTTGTTGTATCGTCGTTGTCAAATGCTTGGAATAGTTAATATATTTGGATTTTTATGCCCAACAGCAATATCTCTTGTATCACAATTCAAGAAGGGGGAGATGAAGAAAACCAAGGAGCATAGATTGGATCGCTCTCATTACATATGTGGTGTATTCAATAAAACCGCAACTAAAGGGCGAGTTTTTATTGCACCATACAATACAGGGTAAGTATTCTAAAAGCTAAAATTGGTTTTGTATCAATTTTTTACTAGATAATGTTTGAGATTCTTGTTGTTAATGAAGATTCTTGTTCTTAATGACGTAGGTATCATTGGATGTTGTGTGTTATTGACCCATATAGTAATGTAGTCTACTTTATGGATCCTTTGCCCAACGGACAAAACAACGACGACATTGGAGTTATCGAAGATTTGCGTGAAATGGTTGAGACGTGAGTAATTTACCTACATGTCATTTAACAATAAATGTATCTAGTTTATAATCTCGTAATTGTTTAATAGATTATAATTTTTTTCCGTTATATTTTTTTGAAGAGCAATTCTCTTATTTCAAAGTGAAAATGAAATGCAAAAGAAGATCAAGTTGAAAACCAAATGGTTGCAAATACAGGTAAATATTTTCCCTTTCTTTATGAGTTTCTAGAGTTTAAGAGAATTGTAAAATAATTAATTTAATGCATTGTTATGCAGTGTCCTCGTCAAAGAAACAATATTGATTGTGGTTATTTTGTTATGAGATTTATGAAAGAGATCGTCGAGCACAAACAAACTCAAATCCCTGAAGATGTATGTAATATATTTTTATTTTAATTACTCTCTTATCTTTATTTTCTACCATTATTTTGTCTCTAAGGAAGATTTTTTTTCTTCAAATATGCAGTATTTTTTCGATTGCAATGTTTCAAGCTATGATCAAGGACAAATTGATGAAGTAAGAGTTGAACTGGTGCGCCAAGTTTTCCTACTCAGCTGATTGCCATTCATTTAGCTATAGAACATTTTTTGTTTAATATAAAATTATTTGTCATTGTTGAGTTAATTGTATAAACTTCAAATTATTATGAATGCAACCACGTTTAAAGAAATTATTAGTGCAATCGAATTTAATATAGACATAAATTTATATATTTATATGAATTTAGCTATTTTTTAAATATTCAATTTTTAGGATTCAATTTACAGCGCTTTGTAAAAGCGCTCTAGAACAATTAAAAAAAAGGCAGATAGGTGCGCTAATGGGCGCCTGATTTTAGAATAATTTACCGCGATTTTATAAAGCGCTGTAGAAAAATTCAAAAAAAACCGCTAAATAGGACCTTTGGTGGGCGCCTAAATTTGAATTCTTTTACAGCGCTTTTACCTAAGCGCTATAGAATAAGGAGTTAAACTACATCGCTTGTAGGGGCGCTGTAGATGTTTCTATAGCGCCCCTATTCTATAGAATAGGGGTAAAAAACGCTATAGATCCGCATTTGTGGCGTAGTGAGATAGATATAAAACAGTATAGATTAGATAAATGAGTGGGATATTTATTTCAAAAAGTCATTATTCATATATTTCATTTTAGTACACATTTTGTGAATTCAAAACGCTTTGACTTTAGTACTATTTATTAGTTTCAATTTGACAATTGTTTGCCATTTGTACATAAATATAGTCAAGTGGTACCTTTTTTAATTCATTTCAATATGTATGTTCAAGGTTTTAATTTTTTATAATATTTATTTATATTAAATTATTAGAGATATTGAGGTTCAAATTTTGACAATGACCAATCGAAAAACAAATATTGTAAGTAAAAATGAACAAAGGAATAATTTGAAGGTATAATATTTTGATAAATTTTTAGTTATTGATAAATAAAAATATTAAGGTTCAAATTTTTACGATGGCCAATCCAAAAAAAAATGTTAAAAAGAACAAAGGACTACTAATTAGCTAAATTCCTGTAAAGTAACCTCTCTAATGATGTGTTGTCCTCTAAAGGTCAGAAAAAAATGAGCAAACATCTAACAAAATAGAAATGAAAGTAAAATAATTAGAATTTAATGAGTTACCATAGCATAATTAGAAATTTTTGTATGGTGTAAAGTGCATAATTATAAAGTAGGTATTGCATGTAGGGGTGAGTCTTGGACACAACTCAGATCTAGACTCATAGATCCATTTATAAGGGTTTGGATCTAACATTTTTAGACCTAATGGGTCTGGATCGGGTCTGGGTTCTGGTCCAATTATATCGGAACCAATTCCTTTCCAAACAGACCCACAGACCTAATTATTTATATATATATATAAAAGGAAATTAACTTGTGAACTGTGACTTTATGAGTTGTTATGACTCAATTCAAAACATGTAATGATGTAACTTGAAACGTTTATAAGATTTTATGAGCTGTATATCGTTAATTATTTCGATACAAACCTTAACCATGGTCGCTAACCTACAAAATAGACGAAATAAATTTATTAGATTAAAAATGCAATTAAACTTCAAAGTCAAAAGGATTCTTTAAAGACTTTGTAAGGATCTGTAGATCCTTCAGATCTAGAGAGTCTGGGTCGGAAAGTTCCAGACCCAATAAATCTGGGTCGGATCTGAATCTGAAAGAAATTAATAGGTCTGAGTATGATCAGACCCGCGCCTATTGTCATCCCTAATTGCATGTCTTTCACAAAATAAAATAAATAAATAAAAAAGCTTATGGTATAATCTGCGTAATCTTACCTTATGTCATGACTATTTGTGCTGTTGTGCATGACGTTCTACAACATAAAGCAAAATAGTGATGTCTGATGTGCTTCAATCCTCTTGGAGACAAAAAAAATCTGGTCCATATTGCACCATATATATCGTCCACATTTATTACTTTGTGTCAAAAAATTTTGGATGCAAAATTTTTTATTGCCTATTTTGGATTAAAAATTTAAGCTCCTTAGTTATATGAGTACTAGGAATTAGTCTTCTTATTCCACTACTATTAAGGAGTATATACTTTCTCTGTCTTTAAATAAATGACACATTTTTTGTTTTCACATTTGTCAATTTATTATTTTAACTATTAATATCTATAATTATCAATAAGTAAAAATTATAAAAAATTGATATTAAAAAATTCACATTTAGACGAATTTAACAAGATCCCACATGACTATGTTTTTCATAAAATGTAAATCACCAAAGCTAATTAAAGTCTAAACTGTGAATAGTAAACACTATGCAAATGTGTCACTTATTTAGAAACGGAGAAAGTATGTAGATAGGAATTAGGGTTTTCTTTGATCACATGAAGCCCAATAAAGTACAAACCTAGTTACAAAATATTCTAGAAGAAATCGGGGACGGATAATGGACATCCATATAATTATTTGTAACAATAAATACTCCCTCCATAACGCAATACTTGCAACAAATGGAATAGGGGGAATTCTAGGCAAAATTTGTTAATGATGGATAAAAGTGTAGTTTGGTAAAAGTATGAGAGATAAATGACATGCTATTAGGAAAAAAAGGAGGGAAATAGAGAGAGAAACAAAAACAAGTACACATGGGGTGGGGACCATAGGTAGTTTATTGTAATAAAATTTACCATAAGAAGAAAGTAGAGAAATTGTTGCAAGTATTATGTCACACCTATTTTTAGAAATGTTGCAAGTAATGTGTTACGGAGGGAGTATATCATGGATATTGAAATTATAGACCTGGTACCCACTAGGTACCCGGTTCAGCTTCGAAAACTTTATTGTTTGTGGATTTTTTTGTGCGATGAATACATGTATAATGTATGCTTAACACTTGAAAGTTTTTAAGACTAACTTGTCAATGAAAGTGTCAAATCACGTTGTGTATGATGCATATTTTTAGCTAAACAAGAAAAATATAGCTTTTGAATGCAACTGGGTAGCGGACACCAGGTATTAGAACCAGCCAAATAGATCAAATTTAAATTGTTTTGCGGGACTGAGTACCCGGTCAAGGAACCGGTCCCATTGGTTCCGGTTCCAATTCCAAAAATTAAGGGACCGGTCCGGTTCCGATTCCAGTTTTTGGGTATCCGGTCCAACCTCCGGTACTGGTTCCGAGCAAAATACTAGGTACCCAGTTGTGCTCACCCCTACGTGCAATATATGGGGCAACATAATATTTAAAATATTAAGCTTTGTTTAATTTGAGTTGATTTCAAAGGTATCAAGATTATAGTCATATAACTAAACTTACAATTAGTTTATAAATTATAATCATTCTGGTGGTTTGTTGAGACTCAAAATTTATCTTTTATTTATCCAAAAGTCTAATTATTTTTCTTGAAAATTTTAAAATATAATATTGAATATATTTTGTGACATGAGAAATATGTGTGTTGCGCCCAATGCTCCTGAAAAATCCTCCTTTATATATACTAGTCTTATATGCATGCGATGCATGCAACGGCCAAAAACATAATTAGTTAATTGATTAATTATCTAATTAATAAAGCGTTCAAGAGATTCTTTTTCCCTTTAGCTCTTTGTTACTTAAATTCGGTTGTTTTAGTGTTTAGGAAGGATTAGCTCACAAACCTAAATACTAAGGGTGTCTTATTAAGAGAAAGATTAGCTCTTAGTCTTACTAAAACGTGGTTGAGAACTTGTAGATTGCTCCCCCAAGTTACTCTTTCAAATTAAGCAAAGAAAACACAGTTTAAAGCTTAAGAAAACACACGGTTTTTCATTCAATCAAAAGTCAAGTACATTTTGCTCCTAAGGCTTCCTCCTCGTTATATAGACTTAATAACATGTTAAGCTACTGCAATAAGGCCTTAGAACCGTCCTAAGATACAAAGAAATAAGAAAAATACATAAGAAATTCCTAATAAAGAAAACTGGAAAATCCTGATTGGCCACCTTCCACCTTTCTGGTTCTTTCTCCCTATTGGCGGTTCCAAATGGCTGCAAACCAATGGGATCTTGTCCTACACATCAAGGGGAATCCAACCATGTGAAGTTTGCAGCAATTGGGTCAAAAAATGTTGCTGCCCAGATCAGTACACAAAAACGTAGCCATCATGCCATTCTTGGGCAGTTTTGCTGCTGTCCATTTAAAGCCTTTCCTTCTCCTTCATGAAAGCTTCTAATTGGACCTCTTTGCCATACACCTCACCTAAGCATGTGTAAGCAGCTACAAATCATCATAGGAGCTTAGATCATCAAGCATGACGTCACCAAAAAGCCTAAGAAAACTATAGGAATGAAGGAAGGAATTTCAGCTGAATTTGTCTAAGCTTAATCATGATTAGTTTAGCACCTTAAGTAAGGTTAGGACTAAAATAATCATTAATAGAGCTACTTTCTTGACTAAACCACCTTAATTCCTCCTTTAAGCTTGGTTCGTTGACAGGTTTTAGTCGTATCGCCTAATCAAAATTAAACCTACGGACCTCTAACTAGGTAGTCAGTGGAAGCAGGGTCGAATCCACAGGGAGACAGAGTTTCTAAATTAATATTCAACCAATTCAGCTACTCCAGATGAAATCAGGGAAGAAATAATTAAACTAAAGAATAGACTACAGAAGACGGAATAAATTAAGGATTAAACTATGGAATAAAAGTCTAGGGTATTAGGTCGGTCCACCATGCTTATACCAATCAAATAGGGTCAACTACTATCAAAACCTAGGTCAAGAGTCGGGGATTAGAGCCTATGTTGAGCTATTGTTAAGACTCAACGCTCATAGTTCAACATACGCCGCATGTTCACTAACGTAATCAGAACTACTGACGTGTCCTAGGCCTCTAGTCGTAAGACGGATCTGTGCAAACAACTATTAACCACCAGCAACCAACGAAACTGCGCAATAACGTTAATTACTCAATAAAGAACAAACCACATCACAATCACCCTAATCAAGGCCTAGAAATCAATAAGAGTCTAAATCACAATCATGGTATAAACATGGCTTTCCTATCTAACACCCTAGAAAGAGACTACTCAGACATGATCGAATTAACAACGACAAAACTAATATGAAACCCTAACAATTGCATCATGAACGATTAAATAAATAAACTAAGCAATCAAGAATAACAAAAGAGATTAGGGTAAGAAAGAGTACCAATTGACGAAAAGCAGGAACTTTTATTGAAATCGAAATAGGTTTGATCACCTCTAAATTAATCTAAAGTGTTTGAATTGAACTAAGAACAATGAAGAATAAAACTAGTCTAAAGCTAATGAAAGATGAATAAAAGATGTAAATCATAATGAGGAAAACGGTATTTATAATACCCCTCAAGTCTAATTAAAAATAGGAAACAAAACTCGAAATCCGCGACAAATGCATCAGACCCGATCGGGCCCGAGCACAGTACCCGATCGGGTCAAACACCAAATCAGCGCTTTGTCTTCTGGGCCTTCGCGTAGCAGCAGCGTTGCATTAAACTGATTATAGCGACCCACCCGATCGGGCCATGGGCAGCCACCCGATCGGGCCAGGCGATAAAACGCGCCCAGCAGCTCGCCACATCCGCAGCTTCACAACGAGACCTAGCAGCCTTTGACCCGATTGGGTCGGGTGCATTACGCCCGATCAGGTCTGGTGCATGTTGCTCGCCCGATCTGATCGGGCACACCTTGCCCGATCGGGTCCGTAACTTTCATACCCGATCATAATTACTTCCGCCCGATCGGGCCATTTCTGCCCGATCAGTGCACGGAAACCTCCTTTGACTCCTTGGCTCTCTAATCTTCATGTTTAGGGGTCTTGGGACCTCCTAAACTACCCATAAAGCTCGTGAGCCATCCTACGTGCCTCGTAACATCTCGTAAAGTCGTGGTTGCTTCCAAATGGCTCGGGAATAAGGAGAAAACTCCCTAAAACCTGCAATTCAACACTAAAACACGAAACCACAACTATATACGATAGTTAGCACAAAATAGGTCCCAAGAGCTCCAATGACGCACAAATTAGCTTGTAAATAAGGGAGAAAACTCTATATAAATACGTGATATCATTCGTTAAACCAAATTGTTCCGGAAAGCAACGGAACCTTCGTTGTGTAAAACTGTTACATTAGAGCTTAAGCAAGGGCCATGTAACCGAGTTGTATCCATGCTTGGATTTGTACTGAGTAACACCTCTGGCACTTGGTCTTCTATATCTGATTTTACATCATTCTCTCCTTCTTCAGATGGAATTGTCCTCAATTCCTGCAGATCATCATCTTCTAAGTATGGTGACAAATCTCCAACATTGAAGGTAGCAGCAACTCCATATTCACCAGGAAGGTCAATCTTGTAAGCATTATCTCCACACCTCTCTAACACCTTGAATGGTCCTTCAGCTCTTGGCATTAGCTTGTGTTTCCTTTTTCCCGGGAACCTTTCTTTCCTTAAATGAATCCATACTAAGTCTCTTGGAGCAAAAAGTTTAGGCGACCTCCTTCTATTTGCTCTCTTTTTGTAGGCTTCATTTGCTTTCTCTATGTTGCTTATAATCTGCCTGTGTATCTTCACCATCTCTTCAGTTTGCTTCCTAGCATCTCCATGAACAAAAGAATCTTTAGGAATAGCAATTAAATCAATTGGGACATAAGGATTTACCCCATAAACAGCTTCAAACGGTGAATGTTTTGTTGCAAAAGTTGGTGTTCTGTTGTAAGCAAACTCAGCATGACATAGCTTCACATCCCAGTCCTTCCCTGTCTTGCTTACTAGGCCTCTTAACAATGTTCCAAGAGTCCTGTTGGTCACTTCAGTCTGACCATCTGTTTGAGGATGACAAGAAGTACTAAACAGTAACTTAGTACCCATGAGTCTCCATAATGTTCTCCAAAAGTAGCTTAAGAACTTGCTATCACGATCAGATACAATAGTCTTTTGGAACACCATGCAAAGGAACTATTTCTCTGAAATATAAAGCAGATACATTAATGGCATCTTCAGTCTTATGGCACGGAACAAAGTGTGCCATCTTTGAAAAACGGTCCACCACCACCATGATAGAGTCTTTGCCTCATTGCGTTCTTGGAAGGGAAACAATGAAATCCATGCTCACGTCCTCCCATGGCCTTTCTGGAGCTGGTAATGGTGTGTAAGGACCCTGTAAGAAGGTGCTTTTAGCCCTTTGACACGTACCACAACGAGCTAAAATTGTTCCCTTTGAATAGAAACTCATCGGTAATACCAAAATGACCGGCTAGGCCTCTTCCATGAGCTTCTCTAATCAGCAAGTCACGAACTGGACACTTAGGAACACAAAGTTTGTTCCCTTTGAATAGAAACTCATCGGTAATGTGATAATGAACGTGTTGGCCTTTCTTGCACTCTTCATATACTTCACGAAAATCTGGATCTTGTGAATAGTATTCTTTAATCAGCTCGAACACCCAAAATCTTCGAATCAACAGTAGCTAGTAGTGAATGTCTTCTGGATAATGGATCAGCTACAATATTTGCCTTCCCCGCTTTGTATTTAGCAACAAAGTTAAAGGATTGCATAAATTCCACCCATTTAGCATGACGAGCACTGAGCTTATGTTGACCATGAATATACTTCAGGGATTCATGATCTGAATGAAGAACAAAAGCTTGTGGCCTCAAATAATGACTCCAATGATTAAGAGCTCGAACCATTGCATAGAACTCCTTATCATAAGTGGAATAATTGAGTTTCGCGCCATTTAGCTTTTCACTGAAATAAGCTACAGGTTTGCCTGCTTGAATAAGGACTGCTCCAATACCTGTTCCACTAGCATCACATTCGACTTCAAAAGGTTTAGTAAAATCAGGTAATGATAAATTAGGTGCGTGACACATTATTTCTTTTACAATCTCAAACGCCCTTTGAGCAGCATCAGTCCACTCAAATCTTCCTTGTTTCGTGCATTCAGTTATAGGACTCATTAAAGTACTGAAATTACTAATGAATCTCCTATAAAATGAAGCTAAACCATGGAAAGATCTCACCTCAGTAACCGTCTTAGGAACCGGCCAAGAGGAAATAGCTTCCACTTTGGATGGGTCCACTTTGACACCTTCATCTGAAATAATGAAACCAAGAAAACCAATTTCCCTCTGCATGAACGAACATTTCTCCAGCTTGCCATAGAGTTTCTGCTCTCTGAGAACTTCAAATAACTGTTGCAAATGTAATTAATGTTCTTCTTTGCTGGTGGAGTACACTAGAATGTCATCCAAGTAGACAACAATGAACTTGCCCAAAAATGGCCTCAAAACTTCATTCATCAATCTCATAAAAGTGCTAGGTGCATTAGTAAGACCAAATGGCATAACAAGCCACTCATATAAGCCATATTTCGTTTTAAATGCAGTCTTCCATTCATCACCTTCACGCATACATATTTGATGGTAGCCACTTCTAAGATCAACTTTAGAAAATAATTTGGAGCCACCAAGTTCATCTAGCATATCATCTAATCTGGGAATAGGAAATCTGTATTTGATAGTAATATTATTAACAGCACGACTATCAATACACATCCTCCATGAACCATCTTTCTTTGGGACCAGTAGAGCAGGTACAGCACATGGACTCATACTCTCCCTCACATACCCCTTCTCCATTAACTCCTTAATCTGTTTATGCAACTCTTCACTCTCCTGGGGGTTACATCTATAGGCGGGCTTATTTGGAATAGGTGCTCCTGGAATAAGATCAATCTGATGCTCTAGCCCTCTTTTAGGTGGAAGTCCAGGTGGTAATTCAGTAGGAAAAACATCATCAAACTCCTTTAGTAACTCCCTCAAATCGCCATCTTCCACACTAACTCCCTCTGTTTTTTCTTTACTAATTAAGACATACACAATTTTTTCTTCTTTAGCCTCCCTCTCAAATTGTTTTCTCCCTAAAAGCATTTCCTCACAAAGAAGGTTTTCTTTAGGTTTAGGTTTATGGTGAGAAATTTTAGAGGGTGCTAATGGTAATAATGTCTTAATTTTTCCATCTTTATTCACCTTATACACATTAGTAACACCATCATGCTTTACTTTCCTATCAAATTGCCAAGGTCGACCAAGTAAAATATGGCATGCAGTCATAGGAATCACATCACATACAATTTCATCAGAATAATTTCCTATCGAAAAAGAAAGCAATACTCTTTTTCGTACCTTCACCTCATTGTCATCATCTAGCCATTTCAGTCTATATGGCTTAGGGTGCTTTGTAGTAGGAAGTGCCAATTTCTCAACGAGCTCAGTTGAAGCCACGTTAGTACAACTGCCTCCATCCACAATCAACGTGCAAATCTTGCCCTTCACTAAGCATTTGGAGTGAAAAATAGTCTCCCTTTGTTCCTCTTCAGTGCTCATGTTTTTGGTGTAAAGAGCCCTCCTTAGAACAAGTGATTCTCCCTCCATTTCTGGTGCACAATCTTCTCCCTTTTCACTCTCTCCTTCTTCAGCTGAATCCTCTTCCATACGTCCTGCCTTTTCAAGCTCATCTATCTCCTCTATGTCACGAATAGTAAGGACTCTGCTAGTAGGACAATTGGTTTTGTAATGCCCATAGCCTTGGCACTTATAGCAACGCACCTTTAGGAGCTTATCTTCAGCGTTCTCCTTGCCTTTCTCCTTGTTCTTTTTGAAGTTTTCGGACCTTTTTGCACTATCAAAAGAACTAGTACTTTGATTAGTTTTAAAAGTACTAAAAGGTTTCGAAAAGGCTTACTAGAACTCGGCTTCTTCTTGTGCTTTCACATTAATATCTTTAATTGTACCATATTGATATATATATGAAAATTTAATATTTAGAGATTTTACATTTATACAAATCTAACAAAATTCTATATGATAATATTTTCCCATATATAATTGAAAAACTACCGTCACTGTTAATAAACTTTTTACTCAAAGACTAGAAATTAAACACTTAAAAGTTGAACAAATGAAGTATTATAATTAACCTTGAGTGACTTCCAAGTCTCGCAGTGCAAACTAAATAAGAGAGAAATTTTTAGTATCTTCTTTTCATCTTTGCTTTCAGTTATGGGATCAATACCAATAAACAATACTGTATAAGCTAGACCAATACCTTCATAAGGTTCAATATCCTTGATGCTCTTTGTTTGGTGGAACTATGTTCCTTTTTAGTTGGTCCTAAGAGAATGATTTGTTAGATTCATTAAACACAAGGTTAAAGATGGTATTACTTTCAACCCTAAAGAATGATTGTAATAAATAAAGGTATTCACAATAAACTCATAAGTAATTTTATTTTAAAAGAAATTCCGAAACTCATTAGCACATCATGCAATGATTTTCTTCATTGTGCCACAATTGAAGTGGTCATGAATGATAATTTAAATTTATGACGAAATATGCCGGAGATAAATTAACTCATTACCACCATTTACTATATCAGATACTAAACGGACCATAAAGGTGTATATATACTAAAAAAGTGGCTACAACTGGCTCAGTGGTCACTCTCACAAAATCATATGGTATAGGTGGTTTTGGAATAGAATGAATCTTCCAAACATTGCCTTATTTGTTAGTTAGCCATGCTAAATAAAGTTGTGTGTGATACTCTATTAACTACTGTTTCTGCCAAGAAACTTAAGATGATATGATTGATGATTTTGGGATGATCACGTGCAGCCTTTGCTCGAACCACGTGCCAGCCGGATGACCTGTAAAACAGACGGAAGACTAACCAAGGGGGCTTTCCGGGCGTAGCCGCTCCGATGCCTAAGTCAGCATGCGGAGTTGTGATGGGAAAGATGATGTAAGCTTATGTAAGCAAAAAAGGGGGTAGGTAGAGATATGATTAATTACCCTTTACTGATGGGATGGTTAATGCTTTTATAGGCAGAGATTCCTGGAGAAGGAATCCAGCGATATGGGATCCTTGATGTTATAACTTATGGTTCCTGGTTATCAGGAGCAAGGGCATTTTTGTCTTTTCCCTAAGGAATTGGGCTGGCCACAAGGTGGGCCCAAACAATTAGCCCCGCGCCAAGGACGTAAAACGTAATGACCCCGTGAGTTGGCGGATTGGGCCGTTGGCGGAATATGATTCTGACCGAATATCACCGGAATTGAAAGTAATGCTTGTTGGCTTTATGGAATTAGAGGGAATGTGGTGTTTCCCTTCGGAATTCCGAGGGAGGCATGGTTTTTGTCCGTTGGATTCCGAAGTAGGCAATGAGATGTTGGTCTGCCAAATTCCGAGGGAGGGCCATGTGTACTGTTCATGGGATTCCGAGGGCCATCACGTCTTATTCTATTGAATTCCGAGGGAGGTAAATGGGACTAACCTTGGAATTCCGAGGGCAGTCATATGAGACTTGGCCTTGGAATTCCGAGGACAGTCATATGTATCGTTTTGGGGTTTCCAAGGATAATGAGGGTGTTTTTTTTACCAAATTTCGAGGGCCTCCCTCGTGCTGTTCATCACATGCCGAGGGGGTATGAGGGTATTGTTCTTCGGATTCCGAGGGCCTCCTAGGACACTGTTCATCATGTGCCGAGGGAGGTGTAGTGATGAACCCCCTCTGTTTTCGAGGGCCTCCTTGGTGCTATTTGTGATATGCCGAAGTATATTGGTGACGTGCCTCGGATTCCGAGGGCCTCATCGAACATTAGGCAAGGTAAGGTGTCGTAAGACACTAAGGGCTAATAAACCTCTTATGCATTCCGAGCACCTACGTGCTACTTAGTCATACTTTGACTAAGTTAAGATGAGTGGTATCCATGATTCCGAGGACGACCGCTAGGCAGGTAGGGTGCCGGAATACAGTAGGGGCTAATAAGCCCTTATGTATTCCGAGCACCTACATGGTACTTAGTCATATTTGGACTAAGTTAGGATGAGTGGTGTCCACGATTCCGAGGACGACCATTAGGCATGGTAGGGTGTCGGAATACACTAGGACTAATAAGCCCCTTACGCATTCCGAGCACCTACATGGTATTTAGTCATATTTTGACTAAGTGAGGATGAGTGATGTCCATGATTCCGAGGACGACCACTAGGCATGGTAGGGTGTCGGAATACACTAGGGCTAATAAGCCCCTTGTGCATTCCGTGCACCTACATGGTACTTAGTCATATTTTGACTAAGTTAGGATGAGTGGTGTCCATGATTCCGAGGACGACCATTAGACATGGTAGGATGTCGGAATACACTAGGGCTAATAAGCCCCTTGTGCATTCCGAGCACCTACATGGTACTCAGTCATATTTTGACTAGGTTAGGGTGAGGGGTGTCCATTATTCCGAGGACGACCACTAGGTATGGTAGGGTGTCGGAATACACTGGGGCAAATAAGCCCCTTATGCATTCCGAGCACCTACATGGTACTTAGTCATATTTTGACTAAGTTATGATGAAAGGTGTCCATGATTCCGAGGACGACCATTAGGCATGGTAGGGTGTCGGAATACACTAGGGCTAATAAGCCCCTTATGCATTCCGAGCACCTACATGGTATTTAGTCATATTTTGACTAAGTTAGGATGAGTGGTGTCCATGATTCTGAGGACGACCACTAGGAATGGTAGGGTGTCAGAATACACTAGGGCTAATAAGCCCCTTGTGCATTCCGAGCACCTACATAGTACTTAGTCATATTTTTACTAAGTTAGGGATGAGTGGTGTCCATGATTCCGAGGACGACCATTAGGCATGGTAGGGTGTCGGAATACACTAGGGCTAATAAGCCCCTTGTGCATTCCGAGCACCTACATGGTACTCAGTCATATTTTGACTAGGTTAGGGTGAGGGGTGTCCATGATTCCGAGGACGACCACTAAGTATGGTAGGGTGTCGGAATACACTAGGGAAAATAAGCCCCTTATGCATTCCGAGCACCTACATGGTACTTAGTCATATTTTGACTAAGTTATGATGAGTGGTGTCCATGATTCCAAGGACGACCATTAGGCATGGTAGGGTGTCTGAATACACTAGGGCTAATAAGCCCCTTATGCATTCCGAGCACCTACATGGTATTTAGTCATATTTTGACTAAGTTAGGATGAGTGGTGTCCATGATTCCGAGGACGACCACTAGGCATGGTAGAGGGTGTCGGAATACACTAGGGCTAATAAGCCCCTTGTGCTTTCCGAGCACCTACATAGTACTTAGTCATATTTTGACTAAGTTAGGATAGTGGTGTCCATGATTCCGAGGACGACCATTAGGCATGGTAGGGTGTCGGAATACACTAGGGCTAATAAGCCCCTTGTGCATTCCGAGCACCTACATGGTACTCAGTCATATTTTGACTAGGTTAGGGTGAGGGGTGTCCATGATTCCGAGGACGACCACTAGGCATGGTAGGGTGTCGGAATACACTGGGGAAAATAAGCCCCTTATGCATTCCGAGCACCTACATGGTACTTAGTCATATTTTGACTAAGTTAGGATGAGTGGTGTCCATGATTCCGAGGACGACCACTAGGCATGGTAGGGTGTCGGAATACACTAGGGCTAATAAGCCCCTTATGCATTTCGAGCACCTATATGGTACTTAGTCATATTTTTACTAAGCTAGGATGAGTGGTGTCCATGATTCCGAGGACGACCACTAGGCATGGTAGGGTGTTGGACCACACTAGGGCTGATAAGCCCCTTGTGCATTCCGAGCACCTACATGGCACTTAGTCGTATTTTAACCAAGTTAGGGTGAGTGGTGTCCATGATTCCAAGGACGACCACTTGGCAAGGTAGGGTGTCGAATTCACTAGGAGCTAATAAGCCCCTTATGTATTCCGAGCACCAACATGATACTTAGACATATTTGGACTAAGTTAGGGTGAGTGGTGTCCATGATTCCGAGGACGACCACTTGGCAAGGTAGGGTGTCGGAATACACTAAGATCTAATATGCCCCTTATGTGTTCTGAGCACCTACATGATACTTAGTCATATTTTGACTAAGTTAGGATGAGTGGTGTCCAAGATTCCGAGGACGACCACTAGGCAAGGTAGGGTGTCGGAATACACTAGGAGCTAATAAGCCCCTTATGTATTCCGAGCACCAACATGATACTTAGTCATATTTGGACTAAGTTAGGGTGAGTGATGTCCATGATTCCGAGGACGACCACTTGGTAAGGTAGGGTGTCGAATACACTAAGAGCTAATATGCCCCTTATGTGTTCCGAGCACCTACATGATACTTAGTCATATTCTGACTGTTAGGATGAGTGGTGTCCATGATTCCGAGGACGACCACTAGGAAGGTAGGGTGTCGAAATTCACTAGGAGCTGATAAGCCCCTCATGTATTCCGAGCACCTACATGATACTTAGTTATATTTATTCCAAACGATGTGACAGCTGTTTATGGGAAATTGTGCTTTTGATGTGATGGTGTCTTTTGTCTTTCGACAAGACTTGTATCTTGGAAAGGGTATTGATATATTTGTGGTGGTACTGTTGATCGAGTCCAACACATATTAGGCTTATTGGGCTAAGTATTTTGTTTGGAAAAGGCCCAAGAAGAGGTTGTAGTGCGGCGGCTTTTTGAGGGTGAACAGTGTCAGAGAGGGGATATTTAATGTTGGTAGTTGAGATTTCATTTTCATTCTCACCAACTTTCTCTCTCTGCTTCTCTCTCTTAAACTCTTGAGTGTTCTTGCTCTCTTTGAAGATCTTCAAACCCCTTTAAACCCAGGTACGTTTTTCTTTTGTGTTTTGCGTCCTTTGCTTTAATTGAATTTGAATAAAGCCATTTGGCCATTTGAGCATTGTGTTTGATAAATAATGGATGCTCAATCCGATCCGAGCACCTCTAGCCCCAAGAAAGACATTCAATAGCAAGCGCGATCAAGAGACATGGAAAAAGAGCAAGCCAAGACTTTCACAAGAAAGCTGGACTTAGTGGGTAAAATCTCCCGAAGGTAAGCCATAAAAAGCAAGGGGCTAAGCGGGTATGAACTCCTCGCTTGCCGCTACTACCGAGGCCTATTGTCCACGAAGGCGGATGACTTTGGAAAGGCATACCTTGACTATTCGAAGACAATGGATTGGTTCTCTTACAGTTCAATTCCAGGTGAAAAAGAAGTCTATTACTCCTTCCTCATTGCCTCTAGTTCCGACTTAAGAGTTAGACTAGGCGATATATTCTTTCTTACGCAAAGCCTTTCTCCTGATCTTGATAGCACAAGAAAGAGACTTTTTGCGATGAGGCCATGCAGGGAAGACTCTTACTATGCCCTGGCCCTATCGAACCAGTCACTGCATACCTTAGACGGTTTCGGCTTTAGATTCGAGAGTTGGGATTGAGCTTTCTTTTCAGTAAAGCCTCGCATTACTAACGCTTAGAGAGCCCTCCCCTCTCTGACTGGTAATACACTCGGAATAAATCAGGTGAGGTGAGTTGGAGCCCTAGTGGGGCTTCTCTTCATTCCCCAATGTAGGATGATGTAGAACACCATAACAAACCTTTCTTCACAACGAGACTTGCCATAAAGTCTGATTTGATATTGTTAAAAGGCTTGGGCTGCGCTCGTGACGGCGCGCCTTAGAAAGCGCGCAGTGCATAGCATAGTTGGCGAAGGTCCAACTATTACGCATCTCTGGTTGCCTCACCAAGGAGTAGTATATGGGGATATACCTTGTGACTAAGTGGATAAGGATGATGCCGCGGAAAGCTGGGCGGTTATCCACAGCGCTCCATTGGAAATGCTGTGGGGTGGCCCTCATGCGAGTACGGGGGGGTCGGTTTGATAAAGACTGACCTCACTCCGGAATCCGATAGCCCTAACCAGAGGAGGCTTGCCTAGGTCTTTTACCTCATGTGTCAAAGTAACATGTTCTTCCTTCCAAAATCTTCGCTTTAGCGATTACATACCCCGCTCCCTCTTTTTCTACATATGCGGTGGCGGGCGGAGCGCCTATATGACCAGCGGCGGGTTACCAGAGAATAGGGAACAACTTCTTTATCCCTTGCTCCATCTTCCTTTTCTGATTGAAAGGAGCAAGCCTCTTCACTACTAGTACAGAGGCCAAAGAAAGGGTTGCCCATCCAGCCCAGCGGATCCATTGTTTATGCGGCAGTGCGATGGAGCTGAAAAACGTAAGCCCCCTTTTTTTTGCGCAACGCAATAAAGAAGTCTAACAGTTGCTCTCGGGATCTGTCTTTTCTTTTATATTTGAAGTCATTGATCTTATATCTAAAAGAAGGGAGGTATGCGTTCACTATTAAGCCTACTACGCTCGTCCATTCCTTTCAATCAAGATTGAACCTCACTTCGATCGCCTTACGTTTTTCGACTGAACTCGTTGGCTTTGCGCTCTATTTGGTCGGAACCCGATTCGAGAACTTTCTTTCATAGATTCACTAAGTCATCGCCAGCAATCAGCCCTTATCCTTTGGCGTCAAAGTGGCGAGTTCCTTTCTTGTCTTGTCCAAAAACTTTCTTTTATGTTAGTCTGTCTAGCGTCTTTCGGTTGGGGTTCGCCCCGGGAGTTAGGTTAGACCGCTCGGGTTACCCCCAAAACCCCTCGGGGGATACTCACTTTAGTTAAAAAAGACAAAGAAGACATACATCTTATGTGACTATTGAACCTTGCTGAGCTGATGTTGCTCAGTATCTTCCCTGGACTAGGGAAAGTTCGCAAAGAAGACAAGACGGCAATGGTTATCGCGGTATAAAATTACTAAACCAAGACCACCCAGAACTCATGAGAGCTTACGAGCTCGGGGTAGGCTTGTGATCAGACCTACCTGTGTTTCGGGTTTTTATACTACGGCGTGAAAAGACTCAAGACGGAGAGTGATGACCTCCTGTTTTTGTTTTTCAATCTGAGGGGGTGTTTGGTGAGGAACTTGACCCAATAATACACGAGGGGATTCCATTGACCTGTGAATCGGAAAGTTTTGAGGAGGAGTCCGAGGGGGAGATTCATTATCCATGGGAGGTTTCCGTTGCCTTTCCATCTAACAAACGTAGTTACTTAGATTCTTTTTTGAATAATGGTGAAGTATATTGTCCGACCACCGACCATGACCGAGGAGGAGGTGAGCACGTCGGGAGCCGAGGTGGTGTACCCAGCGTTGGATCCTGAGTGGGTCCAACTAACTATTTTTTAATAGACTGGTGTGGTTGGCCTCTTTGATAGGGAAATAGAGTACTTCACCGCGGGTATTTTGTAAAGAGCCCGTATATGTTGTATAAACCGAAGGCCGTTGCTACCGTGTTGACCCCCGCGCGGGGTGTATAGCTGTGTATAAGGCGGATTTTGAGATTGGGCTTAGGTTTCCGTTGCACCCTTTTATTAAGGAATTGCTGAGTGAGTACAACCTAACCATTTCCCACCTTCTTCAACACATGGGGTTCTGCTAATGCTGTGTTAGCTATCTGCGGAATGTTGGTGTCCGCTGCACGGTACGATTATGGAGAAACATGTTCAAAATAATGGAGGCGCCGACTGAGCATCACGGATCCGGGTGGTGGCTTTTTCAAGGCCCGCCCTATGTACAAAGTGCTCGAGAGGCCGGTTACTAGCCAAGGAATTCGAAGGGAGTTTCTTTTTGTTTATCAGGGTGACGGTTGGGATATCCCGACTATTCATCATCGCGATGAGGCCAACGTCTACCTCAACTCGGGTTCCAGAGATGTCTGAGGAGGAGGCTGCTGCGGCTTTGTATTTTATGAAGGAGTTGAGGATAGTGGACGGTTGTGAGGGTTGGGTCCCCCTAACTGGCTTTCGAGACCGGGGTTGTTGACGAATGAGAACTTTCTATCAGCCGTCGGCATCAGCTCGGCTTACAATAGGGGTAAATATTTGGCACATTTGTTTCTTTTGAACTAACTTGTATTCATACTTAGCCTTTTTGTTGATTGCAGACATTGCCCGAGGTCTGTTGGACGCTGAGATGGCCGAGAGGATGACCGCTCGTCAGCTGATGGCCGAGAGGCTTCGCCAAGACTTGGCAGCCAAAAAGATAGCCGTTGTGGCACCACCAAAGGTACTTCAGTTTTGTTCGACAACCCGGCTTGTCTTTCTGATTTTCTCTTACCGACCTTGTTCGTTTGCCTTTCATGTTAGGACCCGCAACACCCTCGGAAAGAGGAAGAGCCGATCTAAGAAGGTGACTATGGCTCCGGGTGGGAGGCCGGCAGTGGTGAGTCGAGCTACTGTGGCGACTGCAGTAGCTTCGCCGGAGAATTCTCTAGCTCCTCTTGCTCGAGTGGGGACTTCCGTCTTCCCCCTCATACTATGGAGGTGGCAAATCAGGAAGAGGAGATTCAAATCCTCCTCGGTTTCGAGACAGAAATCGAGGAGCCATCATCGAAGCGGCCAAGACGGCTGCACCTTGGAACCAACTTTCCCAGGCAGAGACCCGGTTTCGGGTGAAGGGGCGGTGGCGGTCCTTTACACTACTAAGGACGAGTCTGCCTTGGACCTCGGACCCCCCCGAGGACGAGGTAACGCAGTCCACGCCTCTTGGCTTGATGTAAGTATCCGATGGCTGCTATTGGTGTTTGCAACTTATATATTTCGGCTTCGAACTCTAACCCTTTGTTTGACTTTGCAGCTGTCTGTTCGGATGACTTGTTGTCCCGACAGCGCAACGAGGCTAGCCAGAGGCTGAACGAGGCAGAGGAATTCTAAATGTAATACTTCTTCAGATTGTCGGCGTTCCATGGGTGGGCTAGTGGGACTCTGTCACTAGACTCTAGCCGATAGGTGCCAGACTTGATGACTTCAGTGACTTTGTATGGGCCTTCACCTCCGGACTAAGTTTTCCTTGTAGGTGGGACTTGCCAGTGGCTTCTAGTTTCCGGACTACCCAATCGGCCAACCGAATGGGCCTGTGTTTGACTTTTCTGTTGAAAAACCGAGTCATCTTCTGCTATATGATATGGCCTTCAGTAGGGCGTTACCTCGGACTTCAGGTAGTAAGTCAAGGTTGGCTGGTTTATCGACCATGTTTTCTTCGTAGTCATAAAATGTAATCCGAGGGGAAGGAACCCCGATCTCCACTGGTAGTACTGCTTCGCTTCCGTAGACCAACTCAAAGTGGGAGTGGCCTATGGCTTCTTTGATCGTGGTTCGAGCCGACCAAAGAACATCGGGCAAGTCGTCCACCCATGCTCCTTTTGCTTCATCCAGGGCCTTTTTGATACCGTTGAGCACAATTTTGTTAGCTGCTCGGCTTGCCGTTCGTTTGCGGGCGGGACACAGCTGAAAATCTCGTTTGGATGCCAAATTAGTTGCGTAGGCTCTGGTGGGGCCGCTATTGAACTGGCGACCGTTGTCTGAGATTAGGATCCTTGGTGCCCCGAACCTGGTGACTGCATCTTCAAGACAGCTTCAATTTTGTCTGGGTTGGCCTCTATGCCCCTCTCATCCACTAGAAATCCGAGGCACTTTCTCATTTCACCCCGAAGACACGTTTTTTCGGGTTGAGTTTCATGTTGTATGATCTTAGTGTGGCCAGTGTTTCTCTTAGGTCCGAGATAGATCATTTTCTGCTTTGCTCGATGATCATGTCGTCGACGTAAACCTCTATATTCCGACCTAGCTGCTTCTCGAACATTTTGTTCACTACCCTTTGGAATGCTGCCCCGGCATTCCTTAATCCGAATGGCATCATCTTGTAAGCATGAACTCCGTGGCTTGAGATGAAGAAGCCAGATGGACGATGTCTTCTTCAGCCAGGGGGATTTGGTGGTATCCCTCATTAGCGTCAAAAAAGCAAGAGGCATCTCCGGCTGTGGAATCTATCAATCTGTCAATCTTTGGCAATGGATGGTCGTCTTTTGGGCATGCCTTGTTCAAATCAGTGAAGTCGACGCACATTCTCCAACTTCCATTTGATTTCTTCAAAAACGACGTTGGCCAACCATTCGGTGTATCGACACTCTTGTATAATATCTGCATCAGTGCTTTTGATTTCTTCCCGGCGGCTCTGTTCCGTTCGGCCCTTGGTGTCTTAGTTTCTGCTCATCGGCGATAGCCCTCTTTTATGTTCAGGTGATGGCACATAACAGAGGGGCCTATGCCTGTCATATCCGACGCCTTGTAGGCGAAACATCTTTGAATTCTGTCAGCACAGCTATGATTTGGTTTCTGAGCTTCTTTTGATGGTTTTTCCAATCCTGACCGAGTGGCCTTTGTTAGAATCAATGACTACTTCTTCGTCTTCGCGTCGGCTGGTTGGGGGCGAGTGAATTATTTTGAATTATCTGTTGTGTGGATGCCCATGCAGTCCGAGGGGTTTGTTTCTGTCTCAGCTTTTCTCTTCTGGCCAATCTTGCTCGATTCCGATGGATTTTAGTGTTTTTCAAGCTATTGACATAGCATTCTCTGGCTGATTTTTGATCTCCGTATACTTTTCCGACAGTCCCTGAGTCTGTCTCGTATTGTAACAGAAGCTGGTAAACTGAGATGGCTGCCTTCACTTTGTTCAGCGTTCGTCTTCCCATGATGATATTGTAAGGAAGAGGACATCTACCACCAAGAAGTCGATGGGTAAGCTTCGCCCTTTTCCTTTTCTCACCGAGCTCGACTGGCAGTTTGACCGTTCCTACGGGGTGTACTGAGTTGCCCCGAAGCCTATCAGCGGCTGGTTGATGGGAGTAACGTCTTGCTCGTTGTATTTCAAGTTTTTCAGGCATTCTTGGGTGATGATGTCCGCCGACGACCCACTATCTACGAGTGACCCTTGGACCTTTGAATTGGCGTACCTTCATTTCGATGACCAGGGGGTCATCATGGGGGGTCTGCAAGGACCGAGTTTTCTCCAAATGTCATAACCGGACAATTAGGCTTGTCCGGTTGCACTGGCAGCACTTGTTGTTTGAGCTTTTTATAGGTGGCCCTTTCTTTCTCGGCCGGTTAGTACTCGGATTGAATCACAAATGACACAATGGCACCCACGAATCCGTCGGTGTGGTCGCTGTCAGCGCGGTCCATGTCGGTAGCTTTCTTTACCTTTTATGCCGTGGGGTACCAACAACGGATTCGGCGGTTCGGGGATCCGCGAGATGGTCGAGGGCCTTTTTCAGTACCCTGCAGCTTTTTGTGGTATGGCTGCAATCTTTGTGATATTCACACCAAATTTTCTTGTCCCTCCGAGTGCTGGAGGTTTTGACGGGGAGGATGAGGAAGCATTGACTTTTCTAGGTAGATTTCTCTCCGGTTTCTGTTGAAGCGAGGGTCATCCCCATTGTCCGAGTGTTGCAACAAAGCTGGGGTAGGCCCTGTTTCGACCTTCATGACACCTCTTGGGTGTCCTTTGTATCTTCCCTCTTCTTTTTGTGGTCTTTTGTCGGATCTCAGGATTTCGGTGGCTTGGATGAACTTCTGAGCCCGATCCATAGCTTCCGTGCATGAGTTGACTTGGTTTTCGGCCAATTGCCATTTAAATTTCCCAGACAGGAGCCCCGACATCAGGGCCGTGAAAGCTACGGTATCATTTAAATCCGACACCTTCATTGGATTCTCATTAAACCGTTTGATGTAATCACTCAGGCTTTCATTGTCTTGCTGTTTGACACTCATCAGGTGGATGCTGGTCTTCTTGTGTCTTCGACCGCAACGAAGTGTTGGAGGAAGATGGCTTCCAACACTGGAAACTCGTAATGATTCCAGGGGTCAATCCGGAGAACCAGCTGAGGGCCAGCCCTTTAAGTGTTGTTGGGAAGAACTGATACCATCTAGCTTCGCATCCCGTTTGCACGCTCAGGTGGGCTTTGTATGCCGCCATGTGGTCTTCTGGATCTGTCCCGCCACCGGGGTGCTCAATCGGTGGGACTGTTACCTTTCCCGGGCTGGGTGTATCCATGATTCGTTTGCTGAAGGGGGTCATGAAGGGAGTGCCCCTGAATTTCTGAGGGGAGGCCCATCCTCGTGATATGACGAAGCGCTCGCCTCTGTGTTTCCTAACGTTCTGACCGACCCGCGTAGCTTTTGTACTGACCATGATTGATTTCTTCGTGATGATGCTCTAGCTGAGTGTGCTTCTTGGTGCCGGTTAGGCTGAGTTTGTCTGGTTGCTTCAAGAGGCCTTTACTGCCTCCTGTTCAGTAGGTTCCCTACATCCTCTCTCCGTCTGAGGAGTCTTTCTTCGATTATCCTTCTGGCATCCAACCCGTCATCTTGGTCTGTTCCCCTTACCCCTAGCGGTCCGAGGCATTCTAAATTGAGGGGAGAGTATTTGCTGTGCGGGGTCCCTTGTTGTCCGAGGGTCATTTCCTTTTCTCTATGTGTGTCGTTTACTCGCGGACCTTGCTCTCCATTGAGGGGAGGCGTATGGTTAGTGTTCTCCATGCTGCTGACTTTCTTCAAGAGCCTGGACTATGTCGCCGATCCTAGAATTCATCATGGCCTCGAGGTGTTCGAGGTCGTACCTGGTAACTGTGAGGTCTCTGTGTATGTCTCTTCGAGAATGTTCCCATTTCCGGTGTGCTGCGCGAAAACTTGATTGACAGGCTCCTCTTGAGGGGCTGGTTGACGCTCGACAGCTGGAGTGGCTCTGCGGGGTCTGGCCATGGCTTTTTGTCGACTGACTTTTGTGTATCCCCACAGACGGCGCCAAACTGTTTCTGCTAAGAAAATTAAGATGATATGATTGATGATTTTGGGATGATCACGTGCAGCCTTTGCTCGAACCACGTGCCAGCTGGATGACCTGCAAAACAGACAGAAGACTAACCCTGGGGCTTTCCGGGCGTAGCCGCTCCGATGCCTAAGTTAGCGATGCGGGTGGAGTTGTGATGGGAAAGATGATGTAAGCTTATGTAAGCAACAAAAGGGGGTAGGTAGAGAAATGAATAATTACCTCACTGACGGGATGGTTGATGCGTGGGTAGGCAGAGATTCCTGGAGAAGGAATCCAGCGATATGGGATCCTTGCTCATATAACTTATGGTTCCTGGTTATCATGAGCAAGGGCATTTTTGTCTTTTCCCTAAGGAATTGGGCTGGTCACCATGTTATAAGTGTGGCCCTGAGCCGTACTCATGAGGAAAGAGTTAATACGTTACAAGATCAAAGAATGTTCCACCTTAAAATCATATGTTAATAAGGAAATAGTTGCAAGGCCTTATGAGGGGGACACCTCTCCAATTTTATCAATATGGGACTCTCATATATGATATGTTTCATGAGGTCATCTAGTGATGGCAAACAACTTGATCACTTGGGCCTACTAAAATCTGAATTGAAAATCGAATGGTTGGGATTAAGTTTTTCAACCCAATTATCTAAATAAATTGACCCGACTCGATCTGTTAATTAAATGGCCTAGGTTAAGGTTAATTTGAAACCTGAATATGATCTGATTGATCCATTTATATACTACACTGGTTCCATATAAGTTAAAACAGTTTGATTGGCACACTTGTCAATACACAACTTTTACCATTTCATATATAACTATCAATAAATAAAACTCACGAAAATTGATGATTCAAAATTGTACATTGAGATAAATCTAAGAACATCTTATCTACTAACATTTCGGTTATATGTTAGTCAAAAATCATGTTCAATGGAAGGCATATAAATAGTGTAAAACTCATAATATTGCAACTAATGTGGGAGTACAAGTTGGGACAGAGGAGTGTTAAATTCCCAAAAAAACTAATTTTGATAAATATCAAAATTGTTCAATAAACACTAGAAAATCTAATGATGGATAGATCATAATTATCAGATTTTTAGGGGGAAAACAAAATGTAAGTCATTTTATTGTGAAATATATTTTTACTTATTATAAATTATATTTCATTAAGATTAAAATTTTTAAATAATCCAAGATGAATGGGTTCAATGGTTAAATGGGTAATATGTTTATTAAATCGGTTGGGCTGCATTTGAACTTTTTCAACCTGTTTATAAATGAGTTGGGATCGGATTGAAAATGTTCAACTCATTTAAGATTGATCCAAGCACAAATCTGACTCAATCCGACTTGCTTGCCAGTCCTAGGGTCGTAGGTTCAACAAATTTTTATTCATTTTTAAAAGATGTAAAATAAGTTAAGGTAACTTTTTCTCAAGTTCCAAACTGTCTAGACTAAAATGATAATACCGAACAATTGTATTTGACTTGACATCAATAGTCTGATTGTGAGTAGATGTTGTAAGATGATATCCCAATATAGGCCCGAGAGGTGATCAAGTACTTTGTCGGCTTCTCTATAAGTATGTATCGAGGATATGAAGGAGAATTATGTCATCAACTGTTTGAAGTAATCGGGGTGTTAGTATTACTTTAGGGGGTGTTGAAGCAGCTTTGTGCTTTGAGACTATATTCTCGATAGGGCAATAAGGCAATCGCCATTTTAAAAGAAGTTATGTTAAATATGGGTCTACGATACACCCATCAAATGGAGAGAGAGAGTCAATTTTACACTATAAAAGGTGATTTCGATTATCTTAAAACCATTTGGCAATGTGGACATGTCTCTCTCACATGTGGTATTTCATGAGGTCAGAGTTTAATCGTCCCATCACACATGACATATATGATTTTATTTCCATCCCTACACCCAACATTTGAGAAACTCCTCCCCATCCTTACCTAAAATGGGGGTTGCAGGACGGATCTGCACAATACGCACTCCATTATTGACATATCTAATCTGAACAAGAGAAATAGTTTGTCCAGATTTCCCACCGAACAATCAGACAAATTGTGATTTTTGGCGTGCAATATATTTTCGAGTCAATTTTACAATTTGTGCTTTGATCTGAGATTCAACGGAAAATAGCGAAAGGAAAGGAGAAAGAGCGACCAAGTTGGCTCGAACAAACTGTTTATGACATATATTTAGTAATGATGTGACAAAGTGACATGAAATATGTTTGTTAGGTGGTGTGCAAGTATTGAGAATGAATAGCTAACCTGTTTAGGTTGCCTGACATGTTATATATATAGAGATACAAAATATCTATACAAAAACCTACTAAGAGCCTAATTACCAAATTACTCCTAATACACCCCCTCAATCTTTACGGGGAGGAATCATGATAGATTGGAACGATGTTTACAAAACAACTCAGAAGAAAGACCCTTAGTAAAAATATCAGCAACCTGCAACTGTGTCGGAACGTGCTTGACCCGAAGTCCACCTTCAGCAACCATCTCAGGAACAAAATGATAATCAACATCAATATGCTTACTACGATCATGATGAACAGGATTGGCAGTAAGATACATAGCAGAAACATTGTCACAATAGAGAATGGTAGGCCGACGATGAAAATACCCTAAATCAGCCAACAATTGACGAATCCAAATTGTTTCGGCTGCAGTGTAGGCAACAGCACGATAATCAGCTTCAGTAGAAGACTCTCTAAACAGTAGGTTGCTTCTTAGAACGCCAGGAGATCAAATTTTTTCCTAGGAAGACAGCATAACCAGTAGTAGAACGCTGAGCCCAGTATCATTCGGCCCAATCAACATCAGAATAGGCAACAGTCACGGAAGGAGAGCCAGTACTATGAAGGAAGAGTCTATGATCAGAAGTTTCTTGCAGATACCGAAAAATTCTTTTCACAGCATGAAGGTGAGTAGCACGAGGCGCATGCATAAATTGGGAAACCGAATTAACAGCATAGGCAATATCAGGACGAGTCATAGTCAAATATTGCAATGCACCAACTATACTAACATGACCCGAAGGATCAGCAAGAAGTTCACCATCTAATAGAGAAAGAGCATTTGAGAGACAATAAGAGTACGTACGGGTTTGACAGTATGAAGATGAAATTTCTGAAGAAACAACTACATATTTGTTTTGACACAAAAGCAAACCCTGAGGAGTACGTAAAAACCCGAATGCCTAAGAAGTAATGCAAATCACCCAAATCCTTCATAGCAAACTGAGCAGAGAGAACACTGATAAATTTCTGAAGTAAAGAGGAACTACTACCTGTAAGCACAATATCATCAACATATAGCAAGAGAATGATAATATGACTACTATGTTTGAGAGTGAACATAGAGGTGTCACAACTACTACACTTGAAACCAATGGAGAGAAGAAAGTTGCTGAAACGAGAGAACCAAGCTCGAGGAGCTTGCTTTAAATCATAAATGGATTTTCGTAACCGACAAACATGATGTGGTTGAGAAGGGTGTTCAAAACCAGGAGGCTGACGCATATAGACTTCCTCATTGAGGAAACCATGAAGGAAAGCATTTTTAACATCGAGTTGACGAATAGCCATTTAAAAGTACCAACAAGAGTAAGAACCAAGCGAACATTAGTAGGCTTAATTACAGGACTAAAGGTTTCAAAGTAGTCAATACCTGCCTGTCAAAAACACACAAAAACAAGTCTGGCCTTAAACCGCTCCACAGAACCGTCAGAATTATATTTAATCTTATACACCCACTTACAACCAAGAGTGTTTCAATTGTTGTTGCAAGGCACAAGTTCTCATGTATCATTCTTAATTAAAAGCTTCATACTCATCACGCATGGCTTGTTGCCAACGTGAATCTTTAGACGCTTGCTTATAATTAGACGGCTCAGACTCAACAACATCGGTTTTTAAATCCAATAAATTCCGAGTTGAAATGATTCCGTGTTTTAGACGCGTGGTCATGGTATGAACATTAGTAGGATCGACACACTTAGACGACGTTCTAGACGCCTAGGGGGAGGGACGATAGAGACGGGGACGACGCAAGAGGGACCTCTAGTGGAGCGAATAAGGACGACGAGGAAGAGGGAACTGGCGTGGTTGCGGGTGAGGACACATGCAAGCACGACGGGGGAGAAGGGAGGGCGCCTGCGGGCGCAGGGGGGCACGGCCGGGCGTGGCCGCAAGGGGGACGACAGGCGCGGCGGGCGCGGGAGTACCTGCCTACGGGGTGCTAGGCTGAGACTGACAAGCCGCCGGCGCAGGGGATAGCGCGGGCAGGCAGATTCTTGCCGTGCTTGAGCATTGATGTCGCCCCCGCGGGTCATCTTCCCTGGGTCTCGCATGCATCCTCTGCGAGCAGGCAGTGAGTTGCTGCATGCTCCCGTGGTACAGCGGGTTCGGGGAAGGAAGACTCTGGCCTCGAGGACAACCTTGGGTTACTAGACAAGGGGAGACTCGAAAACCAAACTAAGGGGTCAAGAGACGGATCCATATAGGCGACCCAATGGGTGTACTAGACACAAGAGAACGATAAGGAAATTTCTGGTTCACTAAACAACACATGACTACTGGTATAAACTTTGCCAGAAATAGGATCAAGACATCGATAACCCTTATAATTTGAAGCATAGCCAATGAAAACACATTGAATCGACTTAGCCTGTAATTTATTGATTTTAGGATCTAAAAACAGCGGAAAACAGGCACAACCAAAACATTTCAAAAACTCATAAGAGGGGGGACGATGAAAAAGCTTAGCAAACGGGGATGAACCCTGCAATGCCGAACTAGGAAGACGGTTTATCGTATAAACCGCCGTATAACACGCATCAACCCAATATCGAGTTGGCAACTCAGATTGAATAAAGCATAGTACGTGCCATTTCGATAATGGTTCGATGTTTTTTCTGCAACACCATTCTACGCTTGAGTCCGAGCACAAGACTTTCGAAAATAAATTCTCGAATCACTGAAATGTTGTAGTAAAGGAGTGTTATCAAACTCACGTCCACCATCACTTTGGAAAAATTTAATTTTGGAATTAAATAAATTCTCAACAAGTATCTGAAAAACTAAGAAGGTCGAATAGACATCAGATTTCAGTTTAAGTGGAGATAGCCAAGAAAACGGGAATAATCATCAACAAAAACCACATAATACTGAAAAAACGATTAGATTTAACTGGCGATTGCCAAAGATCACTATGTATCAAATATAAGGGATAGGGCACGATGAGTCACAGACTCAAAAGGCAAACGATGTATCTTTCCTACTTTGCAATGAACACAATCGTCATGAAATTTAGAAGTACATGAAATCAAGTTCTGTGAACGTAAACTTCCTAAAACTCTAGCAGAAGGATGACCAAGGCGAGTATGCCAAACATCTCCAGACTCCTTGGTTGCTATAAGAGCAGGGACAGACGACTCTGTGCCGACTCGGGAAGACTCGAACCAACTCGGGAAGACGATCGGACTCGGAGAATGTGAGGCTGAAGAGGGTAGACACCATTCCTACTGTTTCCCCGCAACAGAACTGGCCCCGTGGTCTTGTCCTTAACATAAACAGAAGACTCATCAAAACAGACTATGCAAGAATTATCCTGACATAACTTTTGGACAGACAACAGATTATGCTTTAACCGGGGAACATGACACACCTTCGTGAGACAAAGGGGGCGACTAGGGGAAGACAGAATCAAATTACCAAGTTTATTAATGGGAAGTCGTGTGCCACTACCAACAACAATAGAACTCGAACCAGTGTAAGGAAGAGCGTTAGATAGCTTACCATCCTGTGAGGTCATGTGAGAGGCGGCTCCAGAATCTGGATACCAAACGGAGTCATTTGTTTCACCACCAACAGACAGTGCAGCTAGGGCACGTGTGACACCATCAGGAGAAGAAGGCACAAAGCTATGATTGAAGCGTTGAGGACAATAGGCTGCTTGGTGACCTGGATACCAACAAAGACCACAAGTATCTGAAGAAGGGGTGTTGGCTAAATTGCCGTTAGATGGATTACTCGCTTGAAGACAAATCATTAGCAACATAATTGGCACAAGAATTATTAACATATAACGAGTTAGATCATTTACCCATACCATTATTTCGGCCTGCATTGCCACGACCACCCTGTCCTCCATTGCCACGACCACCATTGTTGCCTTTACCACCCTTGTTTCTGTTGTTGTTGCGATTTTTGTTTTTACCACCCCCTTGACCCTTAGCATTCAAAACCACCCCGAGTAGAGGAGTGTGAACCTGAAGCACCGGACTGAACAGCGACTAACGCTTGATGTAGGAGACGTATCATCATATGCACGCATAGCCTTACCCCTGCTCATGCTGAAGGAGCTTAGGGCGAAGGTCATCAAACGTCAAAGACGTTTGAAATTGTGATAAAATAGTAACAAGGGCATCATAGTCACGATCTTGATCCAAGGCAGTCAAGGTATACTGAATTAAATCATATTGAGAAACAGGGCATTGAATACCAGCTAGAGAATCAACAATAATCTTAATATCACGTAGGAACACTTCCATAGACTACTGGTCAGATTTCTTCATATGACTAAGTCTACCTTTCAACTCCATTGATCGAGCCATACTAAGCATGCAAAAAATGGACTGTAACCTATTCCAAATCTCAACGGCAGTACGTAACTCATGCACATCCATCATAACATCACGGGAAATCGTATGCATATAACCACAACTAATTTGCTGATCAAGTCTCATATACTCATAAAATTGTGGATTAGGCAAAAGTTTGACCTAGATTATCAACATATGAAAGAAGGGACCGTAATTGTACCTTCAACAATACCTAATAACTGATGTGTGGAAAGAAAATATGTCACCTGAGTTTTCCACATGAGATAATCTTCGGGTGATGTTAATTTGATGGTTACAAACCGAGTGATATCTTGATGAACAAGGGATGGCGCTGCCTGAAGAAGAGACGGTGGAAAGGACGAGAACGGGCCCCGGAACGGACACCACTGCCGTTAAGATTAGGGCCAAAACCAGAGGAAATCTCGCTGGAGATCGAGCAACCATGGGGGCTGCCATAGAACTCGCCGGAACCGGCGATTGGTGGTGGACAGTGTGGCCGGAAAGGCGCGAAACCACCCGCCACCACTGAGGGCTCTGTTGTGGCGGAGGCTGGCTGCGATTGCCAGCAAAACTGGTGCGTTGACGGCAAGGAAGCCGTAGCAGCAGCGCACGCGTGGTGTGGGCCGGAGTGAGGGGCTGCTGCCGGCGTGGTTGCTGGAGGAAGGGACGGCGGCAGACATGGAAGAAAGTCGCCAGAAATTTGTGGAAAAGGGAAAAAACGGGAACCCTAGGGTTAAAAACCGGTGGGTTAAAATTGTATGCGGAAAAAAATTTTAACCTGGGCTCTTGATACCATGTGCAAGTATTGAGAATGAATAGCTAACCTGTTTAGGTTGTCTGACATGTTATATATATATATTACAAAATATCTTTAGTTACAAAAACCTACTAAGAGTCTAATTACCAACACTTACGCGGAATACGGCCTTTCATCTCATTTTATGTTGAAATCAAATTGGCTATTCTAATAACTTTGCATTCCACAATATGTGGAGCAGTGTTTGCACAATCATGCCCATCCCATGTGATTGAACAACTTGCTTTGCATAGGGATTACCCTATGTCATTTATGTGGTCATCAGAGAAAGAGTTTTTCTTGAAACAATTCCAAGAAACTAGTTTTAGGAATATAAGTTGCTTTCGACAAATTTGGGCAGAAAAACGCCTATGTTAATAAGGCATTTGAAAAGTGACGAATCCAAAAGCAAATAATAAGATGTTAAAAAGTGAAGAAAGGAGATATGGTACTTATGGTAGTGAAGCTTGAAAGATATGTCGAAAGAATCTTGCAAAACTAGCGCCGCAATACCGCGTTAGTGCGCTAAGTCTGCCTCAAGCCTGTGGGTTTTCACCTGCTGGAAAAAAGTTCATAAAAAGATCCAAATTCCTAGTTGCTGAATACGTGGTGCAAGTCATATTGGTGCATTTGGATTGGCCATTAGAGTGATGCTTTTATCACCAACTTGCATTGCCATCTGAATAAACATAAAAAAATACAAACAACAAAAATCTCCATATTCCATACCCGTCCACATTCTCAAATTCCCACCTCCTCTTTGCAAAAGTTTCGCATGAGATGTAGGGATGCAATGCTAACATCGAATTGTACGGGAGGAAATTGTTTTCAATACTAAGTTCATGAATTATTTGAATAATTTGGCATCTACTTTTAGTTTATCGTCTATTTTAGTTATATAATTTTATAAAAATGATAATAATTAAGATTTAATCATGAATTAAACTATAATAGAAGCTCATATAATAACCATTAATAAAGGTTAGGTTCAGGAAAGAAGAGAAAGAGGAAAAGGCGAAAAGCGGATGTTGACCTTTATTATTCCCCCATTTGTGATGTCTCTTTCCATTGTGGAGAATAATTAATGTATATATGATTCAATTATGCTCATGGGATTCTACTTATGATTTTATAACTTCTTTTTAAGAGAAAATTTAGAATTTTAAATTAGAGTTAGTCGCGCCGATCATGTTATTAATAAAATATTATCACTTATCGCCTATTTAGTTGTAAACAACTCTCTTAGTTTTTAGCCTTAAACTTATGATATGAGTACGGTAATATCTTGATTATGTTTGTTTGTAGAATGATACAATTCTAATACTTTCTCTGTTTCAAAATACTTTCTATACTTGTAATTTTCATGACTTGCCAATGCACTTTCTTAAACATTTATATATTTAATTATCAATAAGTAAAAATCGTAAAAGGTTGATATCAAAAAATGCTCATTAGATGAATCTAAAAAATATTCATTAGACAAATCTAACAAGATCGCACATAACTCCCATACTTAAATATAAATCATCAAAATCACCAAATTCTAAACTGTAAATAGTAACCAAAAAGTACAAATGTAGTACAGACTCAAACGGAGAAAAGTATTTGATTCTACTATCCAATATTGAGGAGCCTCTCTGATTCAAAGAAGAATTGCCCTTTTAACCACATTGTTGGCAGTCCTTGGTGGCTATTATGCGGGAAAGGGGATTGTTTTGTTTAGTTTTTGAGGTTTTTAAATCACATTGAAAAGAAAAAGTATTTATTTCTTATTTTAATAATAAAAGAAAGTCTCTCCATCACAACAAAAAAACAAACAATTTGAAGCACAAAACTATATCAAAAGAAAAATCAAAGAGAACTAAGAGAAGATTTGCACAAAAACCTGAATTCACCTAACCAACACTTAATATATGTCACCAAAGTCTCCGGCAATGGCGCAAAAAATTGATAGACACCGTCGAGCCTAACAAAAGTAAACCTAACTCGGTCTCTAATTAGGTAGAAAGGAAAAGTAAGGGTAGTACTAGTGTCCACAGAGAGAAAGAGAAACGCCGAGAAATATTGATTAATAATAAGTTAGGTCAAGTTTGTTTTGGGTAAAATTTATGGATTAAATAATAAAATTAAATTAGGATAAAAAGAGCTTACGAAAAAGTGAAACACCAATTAAATCATTCAAAAACCAAACAATCAAGATGGGAAATTGACAATGGGTTCAATTGGGGTAATGGTTCATCCAACGGTAGGCGAACTGTTAGCGTACCGATCTATATACAATCATCTCCCAATTGATCCCCATTGTCAATTTTTTCCATTTTGAGCTAGCTTGATTGATTTAATCTCCGCCCAAAACTATTTTCTTTAAAGGCATTCAACCAAGCATTTATATAAAATATAATAAACAAAGAATACAAGGGATTCCCAGGCTAGATACCGAATTTTCATGATCTTTCAAGTTCCAAACACCCACTGATTTCAAGCAATCCATTAGCTTCATCTTTCAATCCCACAAACATTGAAGAAAATCCCTAATCAGTTTAACCAAAAATTATCCCCATGTCAAAAATCAAGGTTCAATTTTAAGGTTTCTAAGCATATCAATTGGCTTCAACCTTTCCCCAAGTAAGAATTACTCACAAATCATACAAAAGATATAAAATTTACTTCCTCCGTTTCACAATACTCGCAATGTTTCTTGTTTGCACACCATCCAATGCAATACGTTTCACCTTAATATCTCGAACTATTGATAAGTAAAAATTATAAAAAGTTGATATTATGATAGTATGCATTAAGACGAACTAAATAGTACCTCATTTGACTATAGTTTTTCGTATGAATTAAACTTGAGAAAAATACTTCCTCTGTTTCTAAATAAGGGACACACTCAGTTTTCGTTTTACCAACGCATTATTTTAATCATTAATATCTACGATTATCAATAAGTAAAATTATAAAATTAAAAGTTAATATTAAATTTTTTTACATTGAGACGAATCTAACAAGATCCCACATGGCTATGTTTTTTCAAAAATATAAATCACCAAACTAATTAAAGTCTAAACTGTGAATAGTAAAGACTGTGAAAATGTGTCACTTATTTGAAAACGGAGAAAGTATAACATAAGATTAGTACATGAATAGTGGTTAATATGTGAATGTTGCAAGTATTGAGAAACGAAGTGTGAGTAAAATAACAACCAAAATCATGAAATGAATCACTAATCTATAATATACAAGTAAACAAAATGATAATAAGTAAAGAAAGCAACAAGAATACGAGAGCAAGTAAGAAATTCCCATTGATATGTAAGGGATCTCAAGATCTTCAAGTTTCCTTCTTAGATTCTTCAAAATCCAAAATTTACAACAAATTTCTCTCAATCTTTCTTTAAAAAAAGACAGTCCGTCTCGCTAAAATCCCTAAGTAAAAGTTTGAACTAACTAATGGAGGCTAACCCCTCCTCAAAAGTTTTGGAGTTCGTCCTTTTAAAGGGCTACAAAAATCTTGGATCAAACGGGCCAAAAATCAGAGTTGCGCATTGGAATTACGTGGAGCGCCCGCTCCTTTTCAAATCATGCAAAACAGGAGTTCTAGGAAGTTTGGAGTCTTCGCTCCCATTGAGCAGACAACTCAACTTCTAAAGACCACATCTCTCTTGTCCTTCATCCGAATTGGACTTATGACCAGTCATTGAGAAGCTCCCGAAACAAGTTTTCATCTCCAAATTGAATCACCTAGATATAATGAGTCATTTAGAGATATGTCCATTTGAAGTTGACCCTTGGGTATAAACACATCCAAAACGCCTTATTTTGCTCCAATTAGATCTTTTATACTTCGGTGTGCGGCAACCTAAACAGGTTAGCCAATCATTTATTTCAAAACTTGTACAATTGAAAATGCAAATAATACAAGCACAATATTTTCTCCCCATGAATTTATCATGTATACTCGATTGCGCAATTTGTTACCACTTGAACTAAGTCTTGGATCCTTGCAATACAATAAATTACAAGATGAGACACTGGTATATGGCTTATAATATCACCCAACTATTTATGGCCCTTGTTTATTAAGCTTTTGGATCCTTTTCAACCCAAGCTCTGATGACTTTATTTAACTTTAAAGGAATCTGCTCAATGAGCTTTGCCTGATTACGTATGCCTAGTAGATTCTTGTGGGAATTCGACCATTTCCTTAGACCCCATAAAATTTGCCCCCATACAATATCAACCTACAACTTATATGTTATCATCCTCTAAAACAAAGTGTTCTATATCATATACTGTATGTGTAATAAGGTTCCATATTATTTGCACTCTATATACCTAATCTGTTCATTTTCTTGTACATGGGTGCAGGCCCGGTCATTGGGGTGTGCAACCGAACATTTGCACAGGGCCCGAGATTTAAGAAAACTATATACATTTCGTTATGACTACCAGTCATTATATCAGCTGTCTTTCCAATGGTGTTGTCATTCCGCGTTAGTTCTCTGCTCCCAGAGGTCGCATGTTCGATCCATGACAACAACTAAATGGGCTTTATATATTTTTTCCTCCGTGCGTTTCATTAGGCTTCTAACATTAACTTCATTCCATTTTCCTGCTATGTTTACTTTTTGTTTTGAAAATATTCCCCATATGTTTTGTTGGTTTCTATGATAATTAATAATGCTACTATATTTTTTTATTTATTTTATTAAAAAATTTATTTTCTATTACTACTAACTTCTATATTCAAAAAGTTATATTCTCTTGTAAATTTGGCCAAAAGACCGGCTCTTAATAGACATGATATCAAATAATTGTAAAACTAATACTTGCAGAGTCTTGATATTATTTTTAAAAAAATTAATTTTTATTTAGACAATTACTATTGGTTTTGAGGGCCCCAAATTTTAGCACAGGGCCCCTAAAATGTATGGGACGACCCTGCATGGGTGGCAGACCAAAGATAGTAAACTGTACTTCGTATATGCTACTTACAAGATTTGAACTGATTCCACATTTTCTAAGCTCATAAACACCACATCTGGCTCCCCTCCGCACCTCACGTAATAAGTAATAACCCTTACTTTGGAAATAAAAAGGCCGCATGTTGGCTCTTAAAATCTTAAATGCATATGTTGTAGGCGAAGATAAAATAAACCTCAGGATTTAAAAATCTTATTCAACCGCATATAAAATGCGGGTCGCCTTTTAGGAATTATGCCCATTTTAGTTCACCTTATTAACCCTATAATTAATCCTGTTCGTTTCACCTTAAAATAACAATATTCAGTAAAAATAAGTTCAATTCAGTAAAAATAAGTTCAGTCAGCAAAAATAAGTTCAGTTCAGTTAAAATCAGTATTGTAAAGAAGAAAAGCAACATGAATGAGTAAAAATAAGTTCAATTCAGTAAAAATAAGTTCAGTTCAGCGGAAATAAGTTCAATTCAGTAAAAATAAGTCCAGTTCAGCAAAAATAAGTTCAGTTCAGCAAAAATAAGGTGAACTGAACGGGGCCTTAGTTTTATGAAAAATCATTTAGTTTCAATGTTAAATTAGGCAACAGTCAATCCCAATAGAAAAAGAGAATAATGAAACACTTTTGTAATAAAGGATGAGTTTTTTAAATAAAGTGCATGCTAAATTAGTCTTAATTTTATTATAAAATTAGACTGCGTCTTTTAATAATTTTTGTTTGTTCTAAACTTATTTGTTTAACTTAATTATCTGTATTAATGTAAATTTATTGGAACTTAACTAAATTTATTTTCAACTTATTTCGACTTAACAAAACTTATTTGAATTTCTTAGATCTAATACATGTTTTTCAAAAGGTAAAGAGAAATTAAACCTTTTTACGAATATTGCAAGACTCTATAAGTGCACATTTTCAGTTAACTCGTATTCTAAGCTACTCGTATTTGGTGACTACCCTCGACACGTAAGCAATCGGGGTGTTACGAATACTCCTATACTATTGAGGATGTGAAGCCTAACATGATGTGGGTTGTGGAAGGGCTGGAGCCTGTAATGGACAAGCTTTGGGTACTTCAGATAAGCTTACGGGCTGCGTATCCATTGTCAAGCTCACACATTGCGCTTTATGGTAATTTGTTGCTGGGATAGGTTCTTGTCTGGTAAGTGGTAACTGATTGGGGGGCTGTATGGGGTCGTATACATGCTGATGGCTACGTGGGCCTGGCCAGCATGTGTGGGATCCATTGCTGCAGTGAGACAAATGGCAATTTAAAGGTAGGCTATATTGGGCCAAGCAGTATGTGCAACAAGTGTCTAAACTACATGTTATACTTCCAATTTTTCGTACTACCCGTTTCTTTTGGATATTATACTTCCTCCGTTTTTTTAAATGCGACATTTTCTATTTTTGTGTTTTTAAATTAAATCGACACTTTTCTTTTTTGGCCAATAAACTCTCTCTATCTTTCTCCTCTCACATGGGTCCCCTTATTTTTTCTCTCTATCTCTTTCCTTCCCCAAAAATTGTTTCCAGAGTCCGCGAATCTAAAAGTGTCACATTTAAATAAAAACGGAGGAAGTATTTTTTTTTACGGTCTCCTTTTAAGTTTTTATATATATAAGAAGAGACAAAAAGTAAGTGAGGACCATGGGATTGGAGTAAAGATAAAGAGAAACTTTTTGCCAAAAAAGAAAGTGTAACATCTAATTGAAAATTTCCGGTTTTTTTTTGTTCGTAACATCTAAAAATGCGGAAGTAATGGATTTAGTCCAAGCAAATTTATTCTTCCAGAACTTAAGCAGAAAGAGGGGTACAGGCGAGAAGCATGATAGACAAGATACTTACACAAATTAATTTAAATGATTTAATCACATGATAATCAATTGCTTCTCTTAGAGAATAATATAACCACAATGTTACCTATGTAATTCAAAAGAGGTTATACTATCTCCGTTTCATAAATAATGTTACGTTTGTATAGTAAACACTATTCACAAGTTTACTTTGACCGTCGTTTGTGATTTATGTATAAGGAAAAATATAGTCATGTGATCTGTTGGGTTCGTCGCGATATATTTAATTAATAATATGCTTTTTATCAATTTTATGAATACATAACTAGACGAATACCTCAAAATTTTACATTGACATGCGTGAAAACAAGTGTAACAATTTATGTGAAACGGAGGGAGTACTTTATATGCTATTTAGCTCAACTTGAATATGCTTTGAAATAAGAATTATATATATATATATATAGAGAGAGAGAGAGTTGGTTTACTAGTGTCTTATGTGGTTTTGTCCCTAGATAATGCTCGAGTTTTTAGAGAAGCATGATGACGTGTGTGACACGGGTTGAACAGCCAAGGGAAGCGGCCCCCCAACTTTTGGACCAAAAACTTGAATTTTTTTGTGTTTAACTTTTCACCCCTAAAGTTCCTAGAATTTTCATAAAAATCCATAACCATTATCATATCTGGAATCGATATTAACAAATATAAAAAAATTGTTAAATTTTAAACTTAACAACTTAACTTTTGAACCTAAGGACTTAGAACTGGCAAATATTAACATAAGTTATTTTGTTTAAAAGTCTTACATTAAGCTTAATGTAATACTAGTCCAATAGGCATTTTTTTCTCAGTTTTGGCGCCCGACCACCCCGCCATTCCCTTCACCCATTAAATTTATTAGTTATGGATTTTATGCAAAAGTTAAGATTTTATGTTAAAAAGTTAAAAAAACGCAAAAGTTAAGGTTTTAGGTCAAAAATTAAAAAATCAATTATTCGGGGTCGTCTTTACATGACACGCGTAATTGGCCTTTTAATTGACTTATTAGGCTAGTCTTACATTAAGCTTAATGTAAGACCGTTTATAGCATACCCTGCCATATATATATATATATATATATATATATATATATATATATATATATGTTAGGTTATTATTCCATCTGTCCCATAATATAATGCTTGTATTTCATGGTGGCTGTTCCAAATTGTTGTTTTTGTTTCTCATATTCTCATTTATATAATTATACCAAATTTCTAAAATACCTCATTAAGTACTTTCAGTTAAGTGGACCACCTATAATATTTTATTCTAAAAGATCTGCTGTGTGGACCACCTATAACATTTTATTCTAAAAGATCCCTCCATAATGTACTTGTCATTATTGCATTTGTTCATTGCTATTCCCTTTATACTTTCAAAATCGTTGGTTTGTTGTGAAGTACTACAATCATTGTTTTTTTTAATGTTTTTGCCATAACCCACTTTTATAAAACGAAAGAAATACACTTTATATATTATGGGGATGGAGGGAGTACTATTAGGATAAAACAATTCATGTATTTTTATTCTGTTTTCCAAAAAATCACACTTACATGATGCCATCTCTTTTTTAATGGTTTCATATTATATGATGATTCATGTTAATTGACCCTAGATCATGTTTCGGAATAAGGCTTGTTGTTGTATTATATGGACCTCAGCCAAAAGTTTCTCTGCAACAACCATGTAAGAAGATATGAGGGTTTATTACAAGAGAGGGAAGTAATAGATAAAGCAAAAAAGAGTGGAATTTAATAAGACCAATGTAAAATAAAAATAGTTAAAATTTAGATAACAAGGGGGTAGGAGTGAAAATATAATCTGATACATACTGCATAAAGTTTAGATCAAAATGATATAAAATCTATAAAATTATATTTTTTAAGTGACGGAAAATAATTATCTTAGATTTAGAGTTAATTAAATTTTATGAAGGAAGGATATATATTCTATTGTATAATTATTTAGGTATTTGATCAATAGCAAGATCATTAAATACTAAAACAACCACTTTATAACAAGTGTAAATTAGATTTTTTAAGATTTTGAAAGTTTGAAACCCACCATCACAATGTCAGAAGCCCATTAAGTAACATAGGATGTACATTGTCCATGAAATCATAAAAATAACTACTAAGTTAAGTTAATTCAAACTCATTTAAGCCATAAGTATACTGAATTAGTCCAAATAATAAATGCTTGTAAACTTATGAAATGAGACTAAAATGCATCTAAAAAACTAAAGTATTACTAAACTCAAAAGGAAAACAAGAGAGCTATTTGTTCTTTAATTGAATTTAATGCTATTGTGGCATTGGAGATTTGAATAAATCCAAATACCATCCCACCACATGACTACAGTTCACAGAAACATTAGAGATAGATAAAACTATGATCTAAAATAACTCTATGCTTAGACACTTAGTGTGACCTATTAGGCCATTTAGGCGGTTATCTTGTGGTATCTTTGTTAATATCTTTTAGGGGTTTATTAATTATTGATTGCACAAAAGATATGTTGAGGAAGACTTAATTTATACAAATCCTTGCATGCAAGAGGTTTTAGCAGCTCGAAATCGAAGAATAAAATACAATTAGGAAAAAAGATAGATTAGAAATGAAATTAAGATAATCGGAACTCGAAGGTTACGGTGAAAAACTAATTCGATTTCAAAGTAAAATATGTAATAAGATTAGAGAAATTTTACCTGTCTGATTTAGGGGAAGAACGATTGATAAATTAAAATTCATATTCAGAGAATCAAAGGAATTCTTCACTCATGGCGCCATTGAAAGATGATGAAGAGCTTCATGGGAGGAAAAACGCCATGGCTATTTTGTTGTGTTTAGAGAGAGGAGGGTAATGACTTAGGTATAGAATTGGGTTTAGGACAGTTCATAGTAGATTGGGCTTGCATTTAGGAAGAGTAATGGTAGTGGGCCTTTTTTTTAAAATGGTTTAATTTGGGTTAAGCCTTTGTCTTATAATTCAATTTTTGTTTTCTAGGTTTTAGGCCTGTTCTCTTCGGTATAATTCAGGGGAACTGAACTGATTCGAGCTCGAACTGAACTGATTGGAGCTGGAACTGAACTGAACTGAACTGATTGGAGCTGAACTGAACTGAACTAACTACACTGATTGTAGCTGAACTGAACTGAACTGAACAAAATTGAATTGAATTGAATTGAAATGAATTTAATTAAATTAAATTGAATTAAATAAATATATATATATTATTTAAACAATGATAATATGAATATTAAATAAAAGTTATAACGATAAGTAATAATAATGAATAATAATAATAGTATTTTGGATATTTTTAAATGATAATTAATAAATGATGTTAATAATCATAAATTAATAATAATAATAATAATAATAATAATAATAATAATAATAATAATAATAATAATAATAATAATAATTAATGATAATTGCCAAACTTTGCTTCCAATTCATTAACCTTAACCTTTGTTTATATTTTCGTAAATGAAATGAAATGAAATGAATTGAATTTCTGATTATTTAATTAATGGGCACACTGATACAATCTTTTCAAACTTAAATTAAGTTGCGTTGTTTATATTTTCTAAAATCGATAATTTATTATTTCTTATTGACTTTAAAAAAGATAATATGTTAATATTGATAGTATTTACTTGAATCATTATTAATATATTTGGCTCACTTTAATTCCCCGTGCATTTTTGCACGGATCAAAAACTAGTGACCTAAAATAACTCTATGCTTAGACACTTAGTGTGACCTATTAGGCGGTGATATGCTGCTGTGGCCCATTTAGGCGGTTATCTTTGTATCTTTGTTAATATCTTTTAGGGGTTTATTAATTATTGATTAAATATTAGGATTGTATATATTCCTAATCATTATTGAATGAAGGCGAAGACGTTTACTCCAAAACACTCTCCAATACTTAACATGGTATCAAGAGCCTTCAACAAACTTTAGAATTTTTTTCGATCCGCTCAGTCGACGTTCTTCCCGAATTTGATTTACATCAGATTGTTTTTCAATTATTCCGCTGCTACTGTTCGATTGTTGTGTGTTCTTTGTTGGTGTTGTACGTCTGCCGACGGTGTTGGTTTTGTACCTGGCTCGTTATTTTCCTCTGCGTCTGTTCTCGTTGCCCGAGGTTGTATTTTTTGGCCAATCATATTCTTGCCTGGTTTGCTGCTATTTCTCTTTGCCGATCAATTTTTGTTTTGGGTTGAATTGTTGATTTCGGCGGGATATTCAGTTGTTCGTTTTCTCCATAGATTGCCTCTTCTGGTTATTAGTGACAATCTATTGTTTTACTATTAAAAAAAAAGTTTGTCCATCACCAAAACACAGGTGTAGACGTGTTGTGTATTTGTTAGGAAATACACCTTTTTCGTATTGTGTTCTAGAAGACAGTATTGTGAAGTCATTTGTTTGGTGTCCTTTGTTGACCAAATCCTTGTGCCATGGAAGTATTCCTATTTGATATGATTGTGTTTTGCCGTATGGTAGCTGCTTGTGTCTTGTGTGTTATGATTCTGATTATGTGGCTAGCTTTGCTATTTATCTTGGTTGTCCCATGGTTATATAGCATGGTTAACCATAAGAGTGGCCTTGGTCGAAGTAGACTCGATTTTGCTGGTAATGTTAGTGGTACTCGTCACCAAATTATGGCAACTCGGATGTCGGTCCGAGTGATCGTATTCGGACTCCCACACTCACTAGTGATCAATGGTCGCAACTTATGGGCGCTTTGAAGGACTCTAATTCCGCTTCCATAGAAAAACCTAGTGGTATGTATGGTCCCACTGATTGGCTTATTGATTCCGGTGCTTCAAATCATATGTCTGGTAATCTGGGTTTGTTTACTCATCTGCGGACTATTTCTTCTACTGTTGGTTTGCCCTAATGGCACAAGTACTGTGGCTACTAAAGAGGGCACTATTATTTTGAGTGATGGTTTGATCCTCGAACATGTTCTTTATGTTCCCGTTCTTACATATAGTTTATTGTCTGTTTCTCAACTGTTGGAGCAACAAAAGTTTGTTATTTTCTTCACTAATAAGCTATGTATTATACAGGACCTCACTTTGAAGAACCTGCTTTTGAGCGGAGTGTAGTGTGACGGGGTCTATGTTTTCAAGCCGGTGCGAGTTTGTTCTTTTCAAGCAAACAAAGTGACTAAGGTTAATAATGAAAGTTTGTTGTGGCATCGTCGTCTAGGTCACCCATCTCTTAAAGCTCTTTCTTTGTTGCCCGGATTAGCTGTTAGTCGTAATTTGCAGTGTCCTTTGGATTGCAATATTTGTTTTATGGGTAAACAACCTCGAAACTCGTTCCCGTTAAGTTCAAGTAAAGGAGATGATATTTTTGACTTGATTCATTGTGATATATGGGGTCCAAACAAAATTTCGTCCACTTCCGATGCTAGATTTTTCTTGACTATTGTCGATGATTGTTCCCGTGCTACTTGGTTATTTTTGATGACACACAAATCTGAGGTCTTCAGTTTGTTCAAAAATTTTACGCCATGGTGAAAACCCAGTTCCAAAAGAAAATAAAGGTGTTGCGTAGTGATAATGGACAAGAATTTTTGAGTTTGAAAGGTTTTTTTGCTAAAAAAGGAATCAGCCATCAGACCCAGTTGTGTTGATAAGGCTCACCAGAATGAGCTTAAGGAACGTAAGCATCTTCACCTTCCTAATGTGGCGTGTGCTTAGCGTTTTCAAGCTCTTTTGCCAAAGTCTTTTGGGGTGAATGTGTTATGGCTGCTGCACATCTTATTAATCTTACACCCACGTTGGTTTTACATGGAAAAAGTCCATATGAGTGTTTGTAATGGTTCCTCCTCCCTATGATAGCATTAGAGTTTTTGTTTGTCTTTGTTATGCTACTAATCGTCCTCGGGTTAAGGACAAGTTTGATTCTAAGTCTCGGCGTTGCATTTTTGTTGGTTATCCTTTTGGTAAAAAGGGTGGAGATTGTTTGACTTGGAGACACGTGAATTCTTTGTGAGTCGTGATGTTCAATTTTGAATCCTCGTTTCCCTATTGTGATGCTCTTTGTGATGATGATCGACAACAATGGGATGCATATTTGGCACAACCTACTGTATGGGATGATGACGTTTATGGGGTCTTTGATGTTGATGTTGATGTTGATGTTGTGGAAGGGGATGTTGGGCATGGTGAGGACGGTGTTGCTACGCCTTCACCTGATGGGCAACATGGTAGCCCCTCGACGGGCTGCTCGGGCAGTCGCATGCTGCAGTCCCGCACTGCTGGGCAGTCGCCTGCAAGTGTCGTCCGAGTGGGCGACATCTTATGTGATGCCTCTCCTCCTAATTTGAGGGGGAGTTCTTCAGATCATGTGGTTAGTAGTGAAGGTAATGTTGAAATTTGCCTGGACATCATGTGAAGGTGCCTTCTGCCAAGCTTCGACCACCATATGTGTCCAACACTATTATTCTTCAAAACATAGACCCTGCTTCATCAACTGCTTCTGCCTCTTCATCTGGTTCTTCTGGTAAGCCTTTTGATATAGCTTGTTGTGTTGATTAAAATAAATATTCTGTCAACCATCGATATTTTCTGGCAGCTATTACAAAAGGTACCGAACCACAGTCTTACTGAGAGGCTGCGTCCCATGCATCCCACAAGCGCAAGGCAATGAAAGATGAAATTGATGCCTTAGAGCGCAATGGGACATGGACATTGGAAGATTTACCCCTGGTAAGCGTGCTATTAGTAGTGGTTGGGTGTATAAAATCAAATATACATCTACTGGTGAGATTGAACGTCTTAAGGGACGTCTTGTAAGTGCATGGAAATCGGCAAGTAGCCGGTATTGATTGTAATGAGACTTTCGCTCCTGTGGCGAAAATGGGCACGTACGTACTCTTCTTGCAGTTGTTGCTGCTGTGGAATTGGGAACTCATCTGATGGATGTTCACAATGCCTTTCTTCATGGTGAGTTGTTTGAGGAGGTTTATATGAAACTTCCCCTGGTTGTACTTGTTCTAAGCCAGGGAAAGTCTGTCGACTTCGAAAGTCGTTGTATGGTTTGAAGCAGGCACCACGGCAATGGTTTGCCAAGCTTTCTGCTGCTTTGAGAACTTATGGTTTTTCTCAATCCTATGCTGATTATTCTTTATTCAGCTATATTCAGGGAGATATTTGTCTTCATGTTTTGGTGTATGTGGATGATTTGATTATTGCTGGATCATCTTCTGCTGTTATCTCTAAGTTCAAAAGTTATTTGAACTCATGTTTCCATATGAAAGATTTGGGTCTGCTAAAATATTTTTAGGCATTGAGGTTGCGCGAAAACCCGGATGCTATTTTTTTTTCTCAGCGAAAATATGCTCTGGATGTGTTGACTGAAGCAGGAATGTTAGGTTGTAAGCCTATTGATACGCCGATGGAACAAAACCATCGTTTAGCTCTTGTTGATGGTTCGCCTATGGCTGATCCTGATGCCTATCGACGTCTTGTGGGACGTCTTGTCTATCTTTCTGTTACACGCCCAGAGTTAAGCTATGCTGTTCATACTTTAGCTCAGTTTCTCAGTAATCCACAGGTGGCACATTGGGATGCCGCCCTTCGTGTCCTTCGCTATCTCAAAGGTAGTCCTGGCCAGGGTATATTGTTACGTTCCAAAAATGTTTTGTCTCTGACGGCTTATTGTGATAGTGATTGGGATGCTTGTCCAAACACAAGGAGGTCTTTATCTGGTTATTTAGTGTTTTTAGGTTGTTCACTTGTCTTTGGGAAAACCAAGAAACAACCTACTGTTTTTCGTTCGTCTGCGAGGCAGAAAATTTGCCATAGCTGTGACTATTTGTGAGCTGGAATGAGCTGTAGTCCCATTGGCTTCTCCCTTGGCGTTGTTCATACTTCTGCCATCAAGCTGTTCTCAGATAGTCTGTCTGCTTTTCTGGTTGGCTTTGAACGCGCTTTCCAGTGACCTGTACGAAACACTGTTGGTTGCTATTGTCATTTTGTTTGAGATGAGTTGTTTTTGGCGGCCTTCAACGGAAAACGGCCACTGGTCATCAGTTGGCTGGATATTCTCACCAAGGCGTTCGGCCGACGACAGTTCGATTCTTTTACTCCGCAAGTTGGGCATCCATGACTTACATGCTCCAACTTGAGGGGGAGTATTAGGCGGTGATATGCTGCTGTGGCCCATTTAGGCGGTTATCTTGTGTATTTTTGTTAATATCTTTTAGGGGTTTATTAATTATTGATTAAATATTAGGATTGAGTCTATTCCTAATCATTATTGAATGAAGGTTAAGCCGTTTACTCCAAAACACTCTCCAATTCTTAACATGACCCTAATTATTGGGCTAGCTACGAATTGATTAGACAAACTATCACAGGATGCTTAATTTTATGGAGCAATTTTGAAATCTTTCACATATGCATGGCTTTTAGAATGTAGAGAATTGACCTTAATTTTGCTGCCAAGTGTCGAGCTGTATAGCCAAGTAAAACTTTTAAATGCAAAAAATTAAAGGATAAGACAACAACATACTGTATACACTTTCTATTTTTGTTTTTATCAGGAATGTTCCATGGGGCGTGCTGATGGTTCACATGCTAAGCATACATTACAAACATTAGAAAAGTCTTCTGAGTTGTACTTTTCTCCATGTTTCAAGTTAGGTGAGGAAAAGTG